>JAJLRB010000499.1:0-27986 GCA_020976825.1 Odocoileus hemionus | reverse complement strand
ATATATATATATTAACAAGTTAACATTTCCTTTACTACACGTGCATCAAGTACCGATTTTGCAATTTCAATAGAGATTATATTTTCGTCAGTTTTCAGTGGAGTCTAAAGAGTATCACAGCCATTCAGTGTCAAAAAAAAAACCTTTCTCTTTTTTGTAGCTAAAGTATATTATTAATGATATATATGCATGAGGGAATTTTTGTCACATAGGACGTAAAGCCTTGGCTACAAATTTTGACACATTGTAGGACTATTATGGAGATGGCAATGGAACCCTATTTCAGTACTCTTGTCTGGAGAATCTCAGGGAGAGGGGAGCCTGGTGGGTTGACATCTATGGAGTCGCATAGTGTAGTACACGACTAAAGTGACTTAGCAGCAGCAGTAGCAGGAATTTTAAGCATACTTTGAGGTAACATAGTGTACTGAAATCTTTTAAGAGGCCCGATATGATCAGGATAAGGGAGAGATAAAGTTAGTCTCTCCCGGTCTAAAGGGTGTAAAGGATATATTAAAAATCAATCTTGTGAATCAGTAATAAGAATGGGCCAATTTTGAGGAATAGCAATGGGATCTCTGGTTACAATGCAGCCCCAGGTTTCAAAAAAGAATTAACATTTTTAAACTCTCTTAAGGGACACCATTTGTAATATTTCCTTTGTATAACAAAAATAGGAGAGTTCCAAAAAGAGCAAGATTCTTCCATTTTTTTTTTTCTCTGTTGATGTGCACTTAATATTTTTTTTTTTTAAAAAAGGCTATTACTTTACATCATTACAGATAGTTTTTGTTATACATTGAAATGAATTAGCCATGGATTTACATGTATTCCCAAAAGAGCAACCTCCCTCTCCTTCCGATCCATCTGGGTCTTCCCAGTGCACCAGGCCCGAGCACTTTCTCATGTACCCGTGTTTATAAGTTCTTAATTAGCTTGTAATTTTTCTTTGTAAGGGGCCATTGCTTTGTTTAAATAGGCTCATAAATTTTCTCAGTTATTTTAATAACTGTTTTGTTTGTAAAAGGAGCAGTGGCCCGTAGGAAAAATGTGAATGTATATCTGAGTTTGCCATTGCATAAATAAGTCCCTTCCTATTAGATTAAGGGGTGCATCTATCACATAAGGTCTTAGTGTTGCAGGTTGGCATTTTGGTCTATCATATGTGTAGATTTGAATATTTTGATAAATTTCTTTATACTTTGGCTTGAGAAATTCGTGCAATTTGGCAAGAGACCTTTTGTATAGGTCAGGATTTGGGCCAAAATAGTTTGGAAATAATAATGTTAGACCCAGTGCTGAGGGGTCCAGAAAATCTTTTACCATTAAATTTTGATATTTATATTTGGTCGGACATATTTAAATAACAATGATGTCCCTACAAATTGTTTTTGATCTGTATTACCAAATATGCCTCTCGGTACATTAGTAGAGAAGTTAATAGAAGTGTAAGGCAAAAGAAGTAATTGAGCAATTGTGTCCCCCCTTTTGAATTGCCATAGAATCTGAGCTGACATCATAATTTGAATTTCTCTTTATAATTTGAATCAATTATTCCACGCTGAACACTAATTCCTTTAAAAGCCAAATTAGATCAGCCCTGGAAAAGCCTGAAGGTTGTGGGGGCTGTGGTCCAAAAACTCCAGTAGGTACTCTAGAAGGGACTGCTTAAGGGTAAAGGAAAAAATCATTTAGGGCTGATATATTAATGACAGCACTGCTGGACGTTGAGGGTTTGAGGGAAAAGATAAAATTTGCCCCTCTTTTTTGTTGTAGGGAACCTGGGACGTCCCCTCCTTGGAGTTTCTTGGAATAGGTTTTCCGTCAATATGAAATTTAAATTTACTGTCTTTGGCCCAGTGCATTCCTCTGTGGCAGAAAGCGCAAATTTTGGAGGTTTTTTATTAGCCTTCTTAGGGCAGTCCTCTTTTAAACGGTTTTTTTATCTCCACATGTAAAGCATCCTTCATTTCTCTTTTTAAAAGGTTGTAGCATTGTTTCAGCTAGTATTTGCATCTTTTACGTTTTTGATCCTAGATTGTGACAAGCCTTTATATAATCAATAATAATCCTAGTCTGACAAATTGCAGCTATAACTCTTTGAAATTTCTGATATGCATTCTCATAAGCAAGTAATTTCTCTAGCTTTTTTTTTTTTTTTTTTTGGTTTCGTCTCCGATTACAGTATGGGAAATAGCAGCTTCTAGTCTAGCTTAAAAATTAATGTAACTTTTCATTAGGTTCCAACAAAGAGACTTTTGGAGTTGCGACTATTTGCAGAGGAGAAGCATTTGGAGCAGCCAGGGCAGGGCTAGCAAGAAAACTTTAAGATATTTTGTATTGTTTTCATTGAGCCTTTTGTAAAGTTTAATCATTTAATTTATATGTATATAATAAGTGTTTTGTCTGTTGTTGAATATTGGAAGGGTTAGAATATACCTTGAAATGGCAGAATTACAGCTTTAATAAGAGCTCATAGGGGCTAGATATCCATTAGAAGGGTTTTTCCTCCTTTGGCTGCTCATTTAACATTATCTTTGACACGGATCCAAATTTATAAGTCAAAACTGCATTTATCAGGAAACTAAGGATTATGTTCAACTACTGTTTGAAGGCAAGGCTCTATTCATTGGCATGAAACCAGAAGTCCCTGAAATGTAAAGAAGTGGTGAAGTAAAGTAGAAAATTAATGGGGCAGGCCAGCCTTTTAACCCATGCCTTAGTATTTACAGACCTCAATATGTCCATGAGTCACTCCACCTGATATAACACGTATAAAAGTGTTCCTGTTCTTTGGCCGCATTTGCTGGGGTCCTTTAATGGACTGGATTCTTGTGGTACGGAGTTGGCGATCAGAAAGTAAAAGAGAGAAGGAGGCTAATATCCCTCGGTTTACACAGAGGACCAATATTGTCCTTGACACAGGGCTTGCATCACTCACCAAGGTACCAGGCGCCCTCTGAAGGGGGTCGTAGAAGCCCGGGTAGAAAAGTGAGCACGACGGGTCTCCATGCTCCAGAGAGTCAGTAAAAAAAAGATAGAGAGAGAGAGAAAATGAAACAGAGAGAAAAAAAAAAAGACCAGGGTACCTAAGCTCTAATGGAGCAAAGGTGCTTTAATGATTTTTCTATGAGTATATACAGGCTGCAGTACAAGAAACTTCTTTCGGGAATGATAGAGTTCAGCAAACCAAACAAACGGCAACGGTTACCAAGGGAACAAGGAGTAATATTAGTCACACGGTCAGCAGACAATCCATATCTCAAGAAAGGGGAAGGGGACAAAGCAGTTTTGTCTTAAATTGTTGCTCTGCTGAACTTGGTGTTCGTCTGGAATTTGGACAGTGTTCTCCGGGATTCTCTGTTTTTGTTTAAAGGAAGTCAAGCCACTTCTCGTGTTTGATGGGGAATTCGGGATGGCTCTGGAGCACATGCAGGGGAATCTGGACTCATCTCGAGTTGATTTGCAGAACACGAAGCCCTTTCGTGTTGCTGCGGTGACATCAGTGTCCCTCTAGACTTGTGACAGTGTTCTTGGGGACTCTCTGGAGTTCCATCCAGGACGTCCAAGCTCCTTTCGTGTTTGATGTGGAACAAGGAAATGCTCTGCACCCAATGCAGGGGAATCGGACCTCATCTGGCGGCGAGGGGGACGTCTCGCCGTTTTCCTCGAGATGCGGCGGGAACCTGGGGTATATTCTCGAGTTAGGACTTGGATGTCCCTTAAAAATTCGAGTTTGTTCAGCAAAGTCAGGACTCATGTCTAATTGCGAGGGACACCTCGAGATTCTCATCGATGCTTGGCAGGGCAATAGGGATGCCTCTTTAGGTGAGACTTGAGACCCAGTGTTCCTTTCAGTTCCCACAGTGATTGTCGGATTCCTATCAACATTTAAGAGGAGTCAGGCTTGTTGTCCTTTTGACGCATTGAACTCAAAGTTCCTCTCGAATTTTCAAGGGGATATGAGGCCTCCTGTCGAGATAAGGCGGGGACCTATGGCTTTCTCTAAAGTCTCCACAGGGGATTCCAACATCCCTTCATCTTGGGAGATGAAAGACTAGCCTGCATTCAAGTCACTGGAGGGAAATCCGGCCATATTTCGAGTCACGACATCTCGGTGTTCATTCCACTTGAGGCAGCAAACTCAGGGTCCCTCTCACATAACTATAGCTAAGAGAGGCCTCCTTTTCAGGTGCTTGTGGAAAGTTGCATTCCTCTTGGGTCAAAAATAGGGAATCAGCTCTCACCTCGCGATGATTTGGGGTACCCAGAGCTTTTCTTGAGTTGGTGTGCTGAACATGGTGTTCCTCTGGACTATACTTTACTTTTCTATAGCAAGCATGAAATATCATGTATGTTAGCATTTTATAGATCATTGAACATATTTATCAAATCATATTATATTGTATAAACTTCCATTCCAGTACAAATATATATTTATATTCATTAACAACTCCAAATCTCTTCTGCTCTTCTGCAAGAAAATCCCCTTGTAAGAGTAAGCCAATTTTCAGCAATTAACGCTTTAAAATCCTAATTCATTTTGAAATAACCCAGCCATTCAACAAACTTCTACCACATAGTTCAGCACAACTCAAGCAACCTAAGTCACTCTAATCCCAAGAGACCATTCCAGATTATAGAGAACAGATAATTTTATCGAAAATACAATTTTTATTAGTAGAGCTTATCTAAATGTTTTCATCTCATATATATATATATATATATATATAAGAGTTACCTTTTTTTGACAACCGTATCTTACCCCAAGCCAAGGCATAACAAAAGTATTATATAATGTTGATGACTCAAGTCATGTCCCTACTAGATTAACAAATAATTATATTGAAATCACATTCACAATTAAATAAACATTATACCCAACATTAAACATCCTTCAGTTCATGTAAAGCTGAATCCAAACAGAACCCATTAACTCCACACTATCTAAAAACGAAAACATACATTGAGACATAGATCATTTTAGATACATAGACATAGTTCCCCTTATGAAATTTAAAATATCTTTTTGATTTATTTATTATCTTGAGCTCCATCAATTTGCTCATTGCTGGACTCCTAGATAGAGTGGGCGGTGTATCCCAAGGACATGGTAAGAGTTAACTTAAGGTTTTCTTTTAGGACTATTTTTGTTTCACAGGCAGAAATAGAGTTCCAAAATATATATATATATATATATATATATATATATATATATATATATATATTTTAACAAGTTAACATTTCCTTTACTACACGTGCATCAAGTACCGATTTTGCAATTTCAATAGAGATTATATTTTCGTCAGTTTTCAGTGGAGTCTAAAGAGTATCACAGCCATTCAGTGTCAAAAAAAAACCTTTCTCTTTTTTGTAGCTAAAGTATATTATTAATGATATATGAATGAGGGAATTTTTGTCACATAGGACGTAAAGCCTTGGCTACAAAATTTTGACACATTGTAGGACTATTATGGAGATGGCAATGGAACCCTATTTCAGTACTCTTGTCTGGAGAATCTCAGGGAGAGGGGCCTGGTGGGGTTGACATCTATGGAGTCGCATAGTGTAGTACACGACTAAAGTGACTTAGCAGCAGCAGTAGCAGGAATTTTAAGCATACTTTGAGGTAACATAGTGTACTGAAATCTTTTAAGAGGCCCGATATGATCAGGATAAGGGAGAGATAAAGTTAGTCTCTCCCGGTCTAAAGGGTGTAAAGGCATATTAAAAATCAATCTTGTGAATCAGTAATAAGAATGGGCCAATTTTGAGGAATAGCAATGGGATCTCTGGTTACAATGCAGCCCCAGGTTTCAAAAAAGAATTAACTTTTTTAAACTCTGTTAAGAGACACCATTTGTAATATTTCCTTTGTATAACAAAAATAGGAGAGTTCCAAAAAGAGCAAGATGCTTCAATATGTTTTCATTTTAATTGTGTGTTTATAAGTTCTTTATTAGCTTGTAATTTTTCTTTGTAAGGGGCCATTGCTTTGTCTAAATAGGCTCATAATTTTTCTCAGTTATTTTAATAACTGTTTTGTTTGTAAAATGAGCAGTGGCCCCTAGGAAAAATGTGAATGTATATCTGAGTTTGCCATTGCATAAGTAAGTCCCTTCCTATTAGATTAAGGGGTGCATCTATCATATAAGGTCTTAGTGTTGCAGGTTGGCATTTTGGTCTATCATATGTGTAGATTTGAATATTTTGATAAATTTCTTGTAATTTGGCTTGAGAAATTCGTGCAATTTGGCAAGAGACCTTTTGTATAGGTCAGGATTTGGGCCAAAATAGTTTGGAAATAATAATATTAGACCCAGTGCTGAGGGGTCCAGAAAATCTTTTACCATTAATTTTTATACTTATATTTGGTCGGACATATTTAAATAACAATGATGTCCCTACAAATTGTTTTTGATCTGTATTACCAAATCTGCCTCTCGGTACATTAGTAGAGAAGTTAATAGAAGTGTAAGGCAAAAGAAGTAATTGAGCAATTGTGTCCCCCCTTTTGAATTGCCATAGAATCTGAGCTGACATCATAATTTGAATTTCTTCTTTATAATTTGAATCAATTATTCCACGCTGAACACTAATTCCTTTAAAAGCCAAATTAGATCAGCCCTGGAAAAGCCTGAAGGTTGTGGGGGCTGTGGTCCAAAAACTCCAGTAGGTACTCTAGAAGGGACTGCTTAAGGGTAAAGGAAAAAAATCATTTAGGGCTGATATATTAATGACAGCACTGCTGGACGTTGAGGGTTTGAGGGAAAAGATAAAATTTGCCCCTCTTTTTTGTTGTAGGGAACCTGGGACGTCCCCTCCTTGGAGTTTCTTGGAATAGGTTTTCCGTCAATATGAAATTTAAATTTACTGTCTTTGGCCCAGTGCATTCCTCTGTGGCAGAAAGCGCAAATTTTGGAGGTTTTTTATTAGCCTTCTTAGGGCAGTCCTCTTTTAAACGGTTTTTATCTCCACATGTAAAGCATCCTTCATTTCTCTTTTTTAAAAGTTGTAGCATTGTTTCAGCTAGTATTTGCATCTTTTACGTTTTTGATCCTAGATTGTGACAAGCCTTTATATAATCAATAATAATCCTAGTCTGACAAATTGCAGCTATAACTCTTTGAAATTTCTGATATGCATTCTCATAAGCAAGTAATTTCTCTAGCTTTTTTTTTTTTTTTTTTTTTTTTTTTTGGTTTCGTCTCCGATTACAGTATGGGAAATAGCAGCTTCTAGTCTAGCTTAAAAATTAATGTAACTTTTCATTAGGTTCCAACAAAGAGACTTTTGGAGTTGCGACTATTTGCAGAGGAGAAGCATTTGGAGCAGCCAGGGCAGGGCTAGCAAGAAAACTTTAAGATATTTTGTATTGTTTTCATTGAGCCTTTTGTAAAGTTTAATCATTTAATTTATATGTATATAATAAGTGTTTTGTCTGTTGTTGAATATTGGAAGGGTTAGAATATACCTTGAAATGGCAGAATTACAGCTTTAATAAGAGCTCATAGGGGCTAGATATCCATTAGAAGGGTTTTTCCTCCTTTGGCTGCTCATTTAACATTATCTTTGACACGGATCCAAATTTATAAGTCAAAACTGCATTTATCAGGAAACTAAGGATTATGTTCAACTACTGTTTGAAGGCAAGGCTCTATTCATTGGCATGAAACCAGAAGTCCCTGAAATGTAAAGAAGTGGTGAAGTAAAGTAGAAAATTAATGGGGCAGGCCAGCCTTTTAACCCATGCCTTAGTATTTACAGACCTCAATATGTCCATGAGTCACTCCACCTGATATAACACGTATAAAAGTGTTCCTGTTCTTTGGCCGCATTTGCTGGGGTCCTTTAATGGACTGGATTCTTGTGGTACGGAGTTGGCGATCAGAAAGTAAAAGAGAGAAGGAGGCTAATATCCCTCGGTTTACACAGAGGACCAATATTGTCCTTGACACAGGGCTTGCATCACTCACCAAGGTACCAGGCGCCCTCTGAAGGGGGTCGTAGAAGCCCGGGTAGAAAAGTGAGCACGACGGGTCTCCATGCTCCAGAGAGTCAGCTAGAAAAAGATAGAGAGAGAGAGAAAATGAAACAGAGAGAAAAAAAAAAGACCAGGGTACCTAAGCTCTAATGGAGCAAAGGTGCTTTAATGATTTTTCTATGAGTATATACAGGCTGCAGTACAAGAAACTTCTTTCGGGAATGATAGAGTTCAGCAAACCAAACAAACGGCAACGGTTACCAAGGGAACAGGTTCTTCTTTTGGGGTCCCCAGGGTTTCCCCTACTTCCATGATTGGGTAACGGGGTTTTTTATTGGTTTAACTGGTGTCCCCTTGACTTTACTTTCTTTTCTAAAGAATTAAAACCCTTTGTTTGGGAAAATTTTTGGACAAAAGAAAACCCCCTTTTTATTTTAAAATTTTTTTGTAAAATTTTCCATTCCAGTTCCCAAAGGATAATATTTTTCTTTTTAAAAACCCAAATTTTCTCTCCTGAGAAATAAAATTTTTCCCCGAAAAAAATTTTTTTTTTATTCGCAAATTTTTAAATTTCATTAAGTAAAGGCCTTCAAAATCTTTTTCCCTTTCAAAATTTTCCCCGCCCAATTGGGCCCCAATTTCAGGGAAAAGGGGCCCCCAGGTTTGGGGAAACCCGTTTTTATCCGGGAAAATTCCCAATTTTTAATTAGGATGCTTTTAAAATGTCCAATTCCTTTTAATTTTAAAAATTAGGTTAGATAAATATTTTTAAATTTAAAAGGGGGTTAAACCCCTTTTTTGAAAAAACACTTCCCCAACCCAGGAAACCGGGTTTTTTAAATGGTGTTTTCCAGGGGAGCCACAGATTTCCCCCCAAAATTTTTTGAAATCCTTCAAATTTTAAAATTTAAACTTAACCCAAACATTAAAAATTTTTAAAAATTTTTTTGGGTAAATTTTTTCCCCGAGGGGATTTTAACTCCCAATTTTAAAAGAAAACCCTTTGTTTTTGGGAAATTTTTTTAAAAGGCCTGGGCCCAAAGAAAATTTTCTTTTTGATTTAAAATCTTTTTTTGCTTTGTGAGCCCCAAAAGGTGGGGGGTTTAAATTCCCCCCAAAGGAATTAATTTTTTTTAAGGTTTCTTTTAGGGGGAAATTTTTTTTAAGTAAATTTGGTTTTTTTCCATTTTAAAAAAAATATTTATTAAAAAGTTAAAATTTTTTCCCGTGTAACTTTCTTTTTTGCATTTTCTTGAATTACTTTGGGAAATTTTTTTGGGAGGGCCCAAGGTTCCCCATTTAATTAAAATTTCCTTCATTTTTGGTTAGGGATTTTTTTAAATGAATTAAAGCCTTGAATTTTGGTCCCCAAAAGGGGGAAAAGGTTTCTCAAATTTTACAATTAGATTTATTTTAATGAAAAGGGAACCTATTCGACTGGGAAAATTCTCAGGGACCCCGGTGGGTTTCCCTTGGGCCTTGTTTTACACCATAAAAATCCCCTTTAAAGGGTTTTGGAATTTTCATTTCCCTTTGAGGGGAATCCTTTTTCCGGGTTTTTAAAGCTTTTTTCGGGGTAAGGGGGATTTGTTTTGTTTTCTCCGGGGGGGGGGGTTTAAAAGGGGGAAATTGTTTTAAAAATTAAAATTTGGAACAATTAGGGGTTTGGCCATTTAGGAATACAGGATCTTTTTTCCCGGTTTTCTCGGGCCCTAAAATTTTCTTTTTAAAACTTTGGGCAATTAAAAACCCCCTTTTTTTAAAAAACAGGAATTCAAAAACGAGGGCCCCCAAGGGAAAACTCTTTTTTCCTTTTTTTTTCGGGGTTAATTGGGCCCCTTAAATTTTATTTTATTTTTTTTTAATTTTTTTAGTTGGAGGGCTAAACTTTATAAACAGGGTTTTTTTGAAAAATTGGAAATTTTCAGGCCCCGGATTCTGTTTTAAAAATTAACCCCATTTTTTTTACCTCCTCAGTAGGGGGAATGGTTTCCAGTTCCCCCGGGGATTAGCATCCCCCCTGGAATTTAAAACATTTTTTTGAGGGGGCATTGGGCTTTGTTTATTTGGCCAAAAATTTTCCTTAAATTTTTAAAATTTTTTGTTTGTAAAGGGCATTCCTTAGGGGAAAAATTATTTATTTGAGGGATTGGGAAAAAAACCTTTTTTTAATTTGGGGGCTTTAAAATTGGGGTTCTTGGGTTTGGGGGTTGGGGTTTTGGTTTTATTCAAAATTGTTTTGTATTTGATAAAATTTTTTTAAACTTGGCCCCCTTTAAGAGGAAATTTTTTGTTTTTGGCGGGCCCCCTTTTTTTTTGGGTTTTTGGGGTTTTGGGCCAAAATAAATTTTTTTTAAAAAAAATTTTCCCTCTTTAAGGGTCCAGCTCTTTTCCCCAAAAATTTGGTTTTTTTATTTTTTCCCGGACATATTTATTTAAAAGGTCCCTTTAAAATTGGGGTTTTTGAAAAAGTTTTTCCTTTGCCCGGGACATTTTTTGGGGTTTTTGAGGGTAGGGGCCCCAAAAAGAATTTTGGCCCGGTTCCCCCTTGGGAATTAATTGGGGAAATTCCCCCATTAAGGGAATTTTAAACCTTTTTTGAACATTAATCCCTTTTCCTTAAAAATTTTTCAAAGGAGTGAAGGTTGTGGGGCGGGAAAAATTTGGGCCCTTTCTCTAAATAAAGGGGGAAAAAATCCCCCTTCCCCAAATTTAAGCGAACCCGTTATTTGAAAGAAAAAAGCCCCTTTTTTGGTAGGGACCCCGGGGTCCCCCCTTGGGGAAAAATTTCCCTTAAAATTTAGGTTTTCCGCTTTAAATTTTTAAATTTATTCTTTGGGCCAGGGATTCCTTTTTTTTAGAGGGAATTTAGTTTTTTTGCCTTCCTTGGGCCAGGTTTTAAGGTTTTTATCCCCCAAATGTTAAAAACCCTTTTTTTTTTAAAGGTTGGGCAAAACAGGGTGGGTATTTGGGTATTTTTCACGGATCCTTTTTTGTGTGCCCATATAACTTTTTTCTTCGGGGCAAATTCCCCAAAAAAACTCCCTTTATTTTGAAAGCAAAAATTTTCTAAGGAAAGGAATTCCCCCTAAGGGGGGTTTTTTTTTTTTTTTGGGTTCGCCGGAAATTTGGGAAACCCGGTTTTGTGGCCCCCAAAAATTTTTTTCGTTAATTTTAATTGGTTCCCAATGGGAATTTTTGCGAATTTTCGGGAAGGGGGCCCTTTTGGAGCGGGGCCCGGGCCCCCGGGGCCAGGTTTTTGGTTTTATTTTTCAAAAAGGCCCCTTTTGAAAATTTAATCCCAAATTTTTATTTAAAAGGTTGGTCCCGTAAAGGGGGGTAAGTTCCTTTAAAGGGGCAAATTTTTTCCTTTTTAAGAAAAGCTTTAATAGGGGGAATTCCCCATTTAGAGGGTTTTTTCCTTTCCTTTGGGCACAAATTAAAACCCCTTTTTTCATTAAAATTTTTTAAGGGGGAAAATCATTTTGGACGGGGCCCCCCTTAAAAATTTTCCAAAACTTTTTAAGGCGGTCTTTTTATTAAATTGGGATGTTTTGGGGTCCGAATTGGAAAGGAAGTGGTTTTAGTTAAAAGGTTGGGAAAAAAAGGGGCGGGGGCCCCCTTTTTTTAACCCATCTTTTTTTTTTGGCTTTTGGCCCCATAGTCCCTTTTGGGGAATTAAAATTATAAAAAGTGTCCTTTCTTTGGGGCCCCAAAAACTTCCTTTAAAGGGAATGGTCTTTGGGAGGAAATTGGCCCATTCGGGAAAATAAGAAGTAGGGGCCCCCAAAACCCGGTTTTTCCAGAGGACTTTTTGTTTTGGGGCACGGGGTTTCCATTTCCCCGGGAAGGCCCCTTTTGGGGGCTTACAGCCCCGGGAAGGTAGGAAACCTTATTTTTTAAGGGTCCATGCTCCAAAAACAGAAAAAGGGTTTTTGGGTTTTAAAGGGGTTTTCAGAGACGGGAAAATTTTTTTTAAGCTCCCAAGGGGGGAAAATCCCCTTAATTTTTTAATAAAACGCCCGCATTAAACAAGGGAAAACCCCCTTTTTGGGGGATGTGATTCCCGGGGAAAAAACAGACCCCTTTTTCAACAAGGAGAATTTTTAAAAGGTTTTTTCATTCTTTGAAAGGGGAGGGGTTTTATTTAAAGATTTTGTCCATTTTCTCTTTGCTAACTTTGTTTTTTGGGTTTGGGTGTTTCCCCCGGATTCTCTGGTTTTTTAAGGAAAAAACCCTTGTTTATTTTGGGAAATTAGGTCGGAAATGAGGGGAATCGGCTCATTGAGTTTATTTAAACAGGATTTTCTGTTGCTGGGTATCGGCCCCTTTAATTGGCTGTTCTGGGGATCTCGGAGTTCCCCCAGGGCAACCCTTTCTTTTTGAGGGAACAAGGGAATTGCCTAAAATGAGGGGGAAACGGCCTTTCCAAGGGGAAGTCTCGTTTTTCTCAGTTTCGCGGGGCCTGGGGTTTTCGGGTTAATGGATGGCCCTTAAAACCGGTTTTTCGGAGCGGGTCTGTCTTTCAGGGAACCCGGGATTCCCGGGGTTGAGGGGGTAGGATTTTTTTAAAGGGTTGGGAAAAAACCGGTTCCCCCCTTTTTTTCCACAGGGTTTTTGGTTCCCTTTTATTGGGGGGGCGCTTGTTTTGAAAAATTTAACCAAAGTTTTTTGTTTTCAAGGGATTGAGGCCTCCGTCGAGTAGGGGGGGAAAAAATGTTTTTTCTAAAATTCCCAGGGGGTTCAACATCCCTTTCCATGGGGGAATAAAGACGGCCTGCATCAATCAAGGGGGAAATTGGCCTTTTTTAATCAGCATTTGGTGTTCTTCTTGGCGCAACTCGGGTCCCCCACATCTTGCTGAGAAACCCTTTTAGGGCTTTTAAAAATTCATTTTTTGGGTTTAAAATTTCCCCTACCCCGGGAAATTTGGGGACCCAGCTTTCTATTGGGGGCAAAAATGGTTTTCTGGGGTTTTTTTTCTTTTCTATTGAAAGAAAATTTTCTTTTTTATGGGTGCTTTTTAAAAAGGGTCATTTTAATTTTTTCAAATCTTTTTTTTGTGGTTACTTCCCCATTCCCGTTCTTAATTTTTTCATAAAATCAACTCCCTTTTTTTTGAAAGGGGAAAAAAAACCTTTAAAAGAAGGGTTTTTCACAAAGGGGAAAATTTTCTTTTTTTTCGAATTCCAAAAATTTTACCGAGTTTGGGAAACCCCAAAACCTTTTTCCATTTGGGGATTTTCGTTTGGGGGAAAATGATTTTTTCGTTTCCCCAAATTTTATTGGGTTTTGGGCCAAGGTTTTTTCATCCATATATATTAATTTTAAAATAAAATTTTTTAAAAATTAATTAATTTCCCTTTTTCAAAGTACTCCCCAAGAGGCAAAACTGTTTTTATTAAGGGGGGGTTTAAATTTCCCTTACTTGTAAAATAAAGAGAAATATTTTAAATTTTAAAAATCCCCATTTTTTAACCTCTTTCCGTTCTTCGGGCAGAAACAAATTCCCCCCAACTATTAAAAACAATCTTGGAAGTTTTATTTTTGGTGGGTGCAAGTTTCCCCCTTATTTTAAATTTTATACCTTGTTTTTTTTTTAATTGCCTCAATTTTTGTAATTGGGAATTTTTTTAAAAAAGGGAATTGCCTGGTTTTGTATCTCTGGACAAAGGGATGGTATTTTGGGGGTTTTGTTTAGGATTTTTTGTTTCAAGGCCCTATAGAGTTCCATTTTTATTTAATTATAAATATTTTCGTTTAAAAAAATTTTTCCCACACGCGGGGAAAAAGTTTATTGCAAAAAGGGGGGTTTTTTTCTATTCCGGGGCTGGGTTTTCCAGTTCGGGTGGTTCAAAAACCTGTTTATTTTTGTAGGATTTTTTTTTTAAGGGAAAAAATGGGATTTTTGGGTTTCACAAAAAGGGACCCCCAAGCTTGGGGCCCTTCCTTTTTGACAAATTGGGTTTTTCGTTTTATGGGAAATGGCATGCCTTTAGTTACTAAAAAAACTTTGGGAAAAATTTTAAAAAGGGGGGGCCCCCGGGGATGGGGGGGAATTTTTTTAATTCCCCCATTAGGTTACTTGGAAATTTTTAAGACTCCCACAAATAGGGGAAATCGCTTTTTTGGTAAATGGGGTCCCCTTTCTTGGGGCGAATGATTTTAAAATAAAATGAAAAACCGTCTTAGGTTGGGAAAATTTTCATTATTAGTAACCCCAAAGGTTTATTTATAATTTTTCGGAGCCTTTTGGGAAACTTTGGGGTTCCTTTTGGATTACTGCCCAAACCCGGTTTAAAAAAAAAAACTTTTTTTTGAGCAAATTTGTTTTAATAAATTTCCCCCTTGAGAATTGAGGTAAAAGGAAATCTTTTGTTGATTTTTTGGTTTTAAATTTGTCCCCGTTTTTTTCTTTTTAAGGGGGCCCCCCTTTTTAAAAAAAAACTCAAAAAAATATCCCCTTTTTTAATGTTTTTTTTGATTTAGCAGTGGGTACCAAAATGGGGAAGGTTAAAATCGGGTTTTTTTCAGGGTAGGGATCTTTATTGGTTGGGGGGAACCTCATATTCTTAAGTTGGAGGGCTTTGGGGTTTTGAGGTGATGAAATTTTTAAAATTTTACTGGTTTTTAAAATTTTGCAATTTGGCCCGGATGCTTTTGTTGCCCAATTGAAATTTTTGGGTTTAAATTAGGACCCGTGGAGGCGCGACAGGGGTTTTCATTAAAATTAAAAATTTTTTTGGGGACAATATTAAATAAAAGATTTTTTAAGGATTGGTTTTTTTTGGGCCAAACTTTTCCCCCCCCCCAAATTTGGTAGAGGGTTAAGTTTTGTAAAGCTTATTTTGGGGCCAATTTTGCCCCTTTGATTGGGCATTAGGTTTTCTATTTTTTTGAATTTTTCTTTAAATTTTTGAATTTAATTTTAGTTCCCCGGAAGTTTAATCCTTTTTTAGGGGGGGTTATCCTGGGAAAGCGGAAGGGTATTTGGGGAGGTCCGGGAATTCTTTTTCCAGTAGGACCCTTTGTTGGACTGCTTACCCCCGGTTTAAGGGGAAAATTTTATTTAAAAGGGGAAAAAAATTTTTGGGAGATCGGGGAATTAAAGGTTTGGAGGAAAAATTTGGTTTTTTGGGTTGGGGGGAAAATGAGGTTTTTGGGGTTGGATGAATTTCCCCAAAATTGAATTTAAATTTTTGGTCTTTTCCAGGCAAAAACTCTTTTTTAGGGCAAATTTTTTTGGCCCCCCCTTTTTTAGTCTTGGGGCCCAGGTTTTTATCCAATGTAAAGGGTTTTTCATTTTTTATCCTTTTTAAGATTTAACCCCGTTTTCGAATTTTCAAACCTTTAGGGTTTGAATGGGGGGGAAAAATGCTTTTTAAAATTCCCCCAGGGTTAGAATCCCTTTTTACCTTGGGAAATTAAGGATCCTGCATTTTAATCACTGAGGGAAATTTTGGGCCTATTTATTTTTGGTTTTTCCCTTCAGAATGGAAACCCCTTCTTTTACTAAAATTTTTTTTTGGGGGAAAAAAATTTTCATTAGTTTCACCCCGGCATTTAAAATTGATTTTTGGAAAGGGGGCTTTGCGAGGGCTTGCAAAAATTGGTTTTTGATTTTAGGGGGGTTTTCCTATTTAAGGAAAAAAGGGTTTTTTTTTGTTGTTTAATTTGGAAACTAAGAAAATTTACCCCTTGAAAATGGGGGAATTGGGGGGGGGGCTTCATTGTTGGTTTTCTTGGGGCCCCCTTACTTTTCCCTTTTTGGGGCCCGGGCCAAAAAGTCAAGGCCCCCTTTTTTGAGGAAACAGAAAATTTTTCTAATGTGAAGGGGGAAGGCTTTCTCAGTGGGGAAACCGTTTTTTTTTGAAATGGAAAAATGGGAATATTTATTTTAAGAGGGGAAGCCCTTAAAAATCGGGTTTTTAGGGTTTTGGGCCTTGTCTAGTTTCTTCCTCGTAAACCCTTAAATTTTCGGGCAAATTGGGCTCTAATGGGCTTTTTAACCCCGGTTTTTTTCCCGTTTTTAAAGGGGGGTTCCTTTTTTCAAGAGACCAATTTTTGAAAAAATTGATCATTTAACCGGGGGCCGGGCCCTTTCAAAAAGGGGGGCCCCGCCGGGAGGGGGAAAAATGGGGCCCAGGGTCTCCCAGGGGGTTCGAACCCCCCTTTTTGTGAATGAAAAAAGGGGACGAACAAGCATTAAGGAAAACCCCTTTTTTTTTTCTTTAGGGAACGGTTCCTTCTTTTGGGGAAAATTAGATTCCCCCCAAAAACAAAGGGAAACTTTAAATTTTTTGGGGGGTTTATTTTTTGGGACGGGGCAGGACCCCTTCTCGAAAAAGGGTAACATTTTAAAATTTTCTTTTGAACGGTGTTCCTCTGCTTTTGGTTGTTTTTTCGGGAATTTTTTGGTTTTAAAAGGGAAATTAAACCCCCTTTTGTTTAGGGGAATTGGGGGTGGCTCTGGACCCAAAAGCAGGAATGGCCCCATTTTGGTGTTTGTACACGGATCCTTTGTTTGCTCGGGGGCCAGGGCCTTAGACTTGTGACAGTGTTTTTGGGGACTCTTAAAATTCCTCCAGGAAAACCCGACCTTTTTGGGTTTTAAAGGGGAACAGGGAAAGCTTGATGCATGCGGGGAAATCGGCCTCTCTGGGGGAGGGGGAAACTCGTGGTTTTTCTGTTGGGCGGGGAAGGGGTATATTTTCGATTAGGATGGGTGGCCCTAAAAACCCCGGTTTTTTCCAGATGTCAGGGTATGTTCGTCTCTGGGGTTCCATCAAGGAAGTCAAGGATCCTTTCTTTTTGACGAGAAACACGAAACGAAATTACTCTCCAGTCGATGAATGGGAATCGAGCCTCTTCTCACAGTGTGGAGAAGTCTCATGGTTTTTCTCGAGTTGCAGCAGGAACCTTGGGAATATTCTCGAGTTAAGATGGGGATGGCCCTTCAAAACTCGGGTTTGTTCAGCGACGTCAGGACTCTTGTCTAGTTGCTTGGGACACCTCGATATTCTCCTCGACGCTTGGCAGGGCATTAGGGACGCCTCTCGAGGTGTGGCGTGAGACCCAGGTTCCCTTTCCAGTTGCCACAGGGATATTGGAATTCCTGTCAATCTTCAAGCAGACTCAAGCATCGCCTCGTTTTGAAACATTGAGCTCATTGAACTCGGGGTTCCTTGCACGTTGTCAAAGGTATGTGAGGCATCCCGTCCAGATGAGGCGGCGAACTAGGGCTTTCTCTAGGGTCTCCACAGGGGATTCAGACATCCCTTCATCTTGTGAGATGAAAGACGAACCTGCATTCAAGTCACTGCAGGGAAATCCGGCCTTATTTCGAGTCAGGGCACCTCGGTGTCCGTTCTTCTTGAGGCAGCAAACTTAGATTCCCCCTCACATACATACTGCTGAGAGATGTCTCATCTTAAAGTGCTTGTGGAATGTCTTCATTCCTCTTGAGACGGTGCCAGGGATTCCGCTCTCATCTTGAGAGGATTTGGTGTACACTTAGCTTTTCTCCATTTGCGGGGCTGAACTTGGTGTTCTTCTAGACTTTGGTTGTTGATTTCGGGGAATCTCTGGAGTTGCCTAAAAGAAGTTAAGTCCCTTGTCTTGTTTGATGGGAAATGTGGGATGGCTCTGGAACCAATGCAGCGCAATCAGGCCTCATCTTGAGATGATTTCAGGTGCACGGATCTCTTTCGTGTTGCTGCGGTGACCTCAGGGCCCCTATAGACTTGTGACAGTGTTCTTGGGGACTCTCTGAAGTTCCATCCAGGAAGTGCAGACACCTTTCTTGTTTGAAAGGGGAACACGGAATTGCTCTGCATGCACTGCAGGGGAATCTGGCCTCATCTGGCAGCGAGGGGAAGTCTCGTGGTTTTGCTCATCTTGCGGTGGGAACCTGGGGTATATTCTGGAGTTAGGACGTGGATGGCGCTTCAAAACCCGTGTTTATTCCGTGATGTCAGGAGTCATGTCTCGTTGCCAGGGACACATCGGGATTCTCCTTGAGGGTTGGCAGGGCAATAGGGACCCCTCTTTATTTGAGACTTGGGACACTGGTTCCTTTTCCAGGTGCCACAGTGATATTGGGATTCCTATCAGTTTTCAATGGGATGCAGGCATCGTCTCTTTGGAAGCATTGAACTCCAAGTTCCTTTCGAATTTTCAAAGGCATGTGAGGCCTCCTGTCGAGATGAGGCGGGGAACTACTGCTTTCTCTAAAGTCTCCACAGGGGATTCAGACATCCCTTCACCTTGTGAAATTAAAGACGATCCTGCATTCAAATCACTGCAGGGAAATCCGGCCTTATTTCGAGTCAGGGCATCTCGGTGTCCATTCCCACTTGGGACAGCACACTCAGGATCTCTCTTACATTCCTATAGCTGAGAAACTCCTCGTCTTGAGGTGCTGTAGAAAGTTGGCATTCATGTGACTCGAGCTCATGGAGTCATCTCTACTCTCGAGGTTATTTGTGGATCACGGAGCTTTCCTCGTGTTGTGTGCTAAACTTGGTGTTCCTCTGGAGTTGGGACGGTGTTCCCGGGTTATCTCCGGAGTTGATTAAGGAAAGACAATCCACGTGTGTGTGCTTGATGTTGATGGCAGAATCTCTGGATCTAATGCAGGGTATTCAGGCCTCATCTCGAGATGATATGAGGGTACACGGAATGCTTTAATGTTGCTGTTGTGACTTCTGGGTCCCTCTATACTTGTGTCCCGGTTCGTAGGGATTCTCTGGCGTTCCATCAAGGAAATCAAGGCTCCTTTCTTTTTGACGAGAAACACGAAATTACTCTCCAATCGATGAATGGGAATCGAGCCTCTTCTCACAGCGTGGAGAAAGTTTCATAGTTTTTTTTCGAGTTGCAGCAGGAACCTTGGGAAATTTCTCGAGTTAAGATGGGGATGGCCCTTCAAAACTCGGGTTTATTCAGCGATGTCAGGACTCTTGTGTAGTTGCTTGGGACACCTCGATATTCTCCTCGACGTTTGGCAGGGCATTAGGGACGCCTCTCGAGGTGAGGCGTGAGACCCAGGTTCCCTTTCCAGTTGTCACATGGATATTGGAATTCCTGTCAATCTTCAAGCAGACTTAGGCATCGCCTCCTTTTGAAACATTGAACTCATTGAACTCGGGGTTCCTTGCGCATTGTCAAACGGATGTGAGGCATCCCGTCCAGATGAGGCGGCGAACTAGGGCTTTCTCTAGGGTCTCCACAGGGGATTCAGATATCCCTTCATCTTGTGAGATGAAAGACGAACCTGCATTCAAGTCACTGAAGGAAATCCAGCCTTTATTTTGTGTCAGGGCACCTGTGTGTCCGTTCTTCTTGGGACAGCAAACTTAGATTCCCCCTCACATACCTACGGCTGAGAGATGCCGCATCTTAAGGTGCTTGTGGAATGTCTTCATTCTTCTTGAGACGGTGCCAGGGATTCCGCTCTCATCTTGAGATGATTTGGAGTACACTTAGCTTTTCTCCATTTGCGGGGCTGAACTTGGTGTTCCTCTAGACATTGGTTGTTGAATTCGGGGAATCTCTGGAGTTGCCTAAAGGAAGTTAAGTCCCTTGTCGTGTTTGATGGGGAATGTGGGATGGCTCTGGAGCAAATGCAGCGCAATCGGGCCTCATCTTGGGTTGATTTCGTGTACACAGATCACTTACGTGTTGCTGCGGTGACGTCAGGGCACCTATAGACTTGTGACAGTGTTCTTGGGGACTCTCCGAAGTTCCATCCAGGAAGTCCAGACTCCTTTCATGTTTGAAAGGGGAACACAGAATTGCTCTGCATGCACTGCAGGGGAATCAGGCCTCATCTGGCAGCGAGAAGGAAGTCTCGTGGTTTTTTCTCGAGTTGCGGCGGGAATCTGAGGTATATTCTCGAGTTAGGACGTGAATGGCCCTTCAAAACTCGTGATTATTCCGTGATGTCAGGAGTTATGTGTCGTTGCCAGGAACACATCGGGATTCTCCTTGCGATTTGGCAGGGCAATAGGGACCCCTCTTTATTTGAGTCTTGGGACCCAGGTTCCTTTTCCAGGTGCCACAGTGATATTGGGATTCCTATCAGTTTTCAATGGGATTCAGGCATCGTCTCCTTTGGAAGCATTGAACTCCAAGTTCCTTTCGAATTTTCAAAGGCATGTGAGGCCTCCTGTCGAGATGAGGCGGGGAACTACTGCTTTCTCTAAAGTCTCCACAGGGGATTCAGACATCCCTTCACCTTGTGAAATTAAAGACGATCCTGCATTCCAATCACTGCAGGGAAATCCGGCCTTATTTCGAGTCAGGGCATCTCGGTGTCCATTCCAATTGGGACAGCACACTCAGGATCTCTCTTACATTCCTATAGCTGAGAAACTCCTCGTCTTGAGGTGCTGTAGAAAGTTGGCATTCATGTGAGTCGAGCCCATGGAGTCATCTCTACTCTCGATTAGATTTGTGGTACACGGAGCTTTCGTCGAGTTGCTGTGCTAAACTTGGTGTTCCTCTAGAGTTGGGACGGTGTTCCCGGGTTATCTCCGGAGTTGATTAAGGAAAGACAAGCCACTTGTGTTTGATGTTGATGGCAGAATGGCTCTGGATCTAATGCAGGGGATTCAGGCCTCATCTCGAGTTTATATGAGGGTACATGGAATGCTTTCATGTTGCTGTTGTGAAGTCTGGGTCCCTCTATACTTGTGTCCCTGTTCTTAGGGATTCTCTGGGGTTCCATCAAGGAAGTCAAGGATCCTTTCTTTTTGACGAGAAACACGAAATTACTCTCCAGTCGATGAATGGGAATCGAGCCTCTTCTCACAGTGTGGAGAAGTCTCATGGTTTTTCTCGAGTTGCAGCAGGAACCTTGGGATGGGAATATTCTCGAGTTAAGATGGGGATGGCCCTTCAAAACTCGGGTTTGTTCAGCGACGTCAGGACTCTTGTCTAGTTGCTTGGGACACCTCGATATTCTCCTCGACGCTTGGCAGGGCATTAGGGACGCCTCTCGAGGTGTGTGGCGTGAGACCCAGGTTCCCTTTCCAGTTGCCACAGGGATATTGGAATTCCTGTCAATCTTCAAGCAGACTCAAGCATCGCCTCGTTTTGAAACATTGAGCTCATTGAACTCGGGGTTCCTTGCACGTTGTCAAAGGTATGTGAGGCATCCCGTCCAGATGAGGCGGCGAACTAGGGCTTTCTCTAGGGTCTCCACAGGGGATTCAGACATCCCTTCATCTTGTGAGATGAAAGACGAACCTGCATTCAAGTCACTGCAGGGAAATCCGGCCTTATTTCGAGTCAGGGCACCTCGGTGTCCGTTCTTCTTGAGGCAGCAAACTTAGATTCCCCCTCACATACATACTGCTGAGAGATGTCTCATCTTAAAAGTGCTTGTGGAATGTCTTCATTCCTCTTGAGACGGTGCCAGGGATTCCGCTCTCATCTTGAGAGGATTTGGTGTACACTTAGCTTTTCTCCATTTGCGGGGCTGAACTTGGTGTTCTTCTAGACTTTGGTTGTTGATTTCGGGGAATCTCTGGAGTTGCCTAAAAGAAGTTAAGTCCCTTGTCTTGTTTGATGGGAAATGTGGGATGGCTCTGGAACCAATGCAGCGCAATCAGGCCTCATCTTGAGATGATTTCAGGTGCACGGATCTCTTTCGTGTTGCTGCGGTGACCTCAGGGCCCCTATAGACTTGTGACAGTGTTCTTGGGGACTCTCTGAAGTTCCATCCAGGAAGTGCAGACACCTTTCTTGTTTGAAAGGGGAACACGGAATTGCTCTGCATGCACTGCAGGGGAATCTGGCCTCATCTGGCAGCGAGGGGGAAGTCTCGTGGTTTTGCTCATCTTGCGGTGGGAACCTGGGGTATATTCTCGAGTTAGGACGTGGATGGCGCTTCAAAACCCGTGTTTATTCCGTGATGTCAGGAGTCATGTCTCGTTGCCAGGGACACATCGGGATTCTCCTTGAGGGTTGGCAGGGCAATAGGGACCCCTCTTTATTTGAGACTTGGGACACTGGTTCCTTTTCCAGGTGCCACAGTGATATTGGGATTCCTATCAGTTTTCAATGGGATGCAGGCATCGTCTCTTTGGAAGCATTGAACTCCAAGTTCCTTTCGAATTTTCAAAGGCATGTGAGGCCTCCTGTCGAGATGAGGCGGGGAACTACTGCTTTCTCTAAAGTCTCCACAGGGGATTCAGACATCCCTTCACCTTGTGAAATTAAAGACGATCCTGCATTCAAATCACTGCAGGGAAATCCGGCCTTATTTCGAGTCAGGGCATCTCGGTGTCCATTCCACTTGGGACAGCACACTCAGGATCTCTCTTACATTCCTATAGCTGAGAAACTCCTCGTCTTGAGGTGCTGTAGAAAGTTGGCATTCATGTGACTCGAGCTCATGGAGTCATCTCTACTCTCGAGGTTATTTGTGGATCACGGAGCTTTCCTCGTGTTGTGTGCTAAACTTGGTGTTCCTCTGGAGTTGGGACGGTGTTCCCGGGTTATCTCCGGAGTTGATTAAGGAAAGACAATCCACGTGTGCTTGATGTTGATGGCAGAATCTCTGGATCTAATGCAGGGTATTCAGGCCTCATCTCGAGATGATATGAGGGTACACGGAATGCTTTAATGTTGCTGTTGTGACTTCTGGGTCCCTCTATACTTGTGTCCCGGTTCGTAGGGATTCTCTGGCGTTCCATCAAGGAAATCAAGGCTCCTTTCTTTTTGACGAGAAACACGAAATTACTCTCCAATCGATGAATGGGAATCGAGCCTCTTCTCACAGCGTGGAGAAAGTTTCATAGTTTTTTTTTTTTCGAGTTGCAGCAGGAACCTTGGGAAATTTCTCGAGTTAAGATGGGGATGGCCCTTCAACTCGGGGTTTATTCAGCGATGTCAGGACTCTTGTGTAGTTGCTTGGGACACCTCGATATTCTCCTCGACGTTTGGCAGGGCATTAGGGACGCCTCTCGAGGTGAGGCGTGAGACCCAGGTTCCCTTTCCAGTTGTCACATGGATATTGGAATTCCTGTCAATCTTCAAGCAGACTTAGGCATCGCCTCCTTTTGAAACATTGAACTCATTGAACTCGGGGTTCCTTGCGCATTGTCAAACGGATGTGAGGCATCCCGTCCAGATGAGGCGGCGAACTAGGGCTTTCTCTAGGGTCTCCACAGGGGATTCAGATATCCCTTCATCTTGTGAGATGAAAGACGAACCTGCATTCAAGTCACTGAAGGAAATCCAGCCTTATTTTGTGTCAGGGCACCTGTGTGTCCGTTCTTCTTGGGACAGCAAACTTAGATTCCCCCTCACATACCTACGGCTGAGAGATGCCGCATCTTAAGGTGCTTGTGGAATGTCTTCATTCCTTGAGACGGTGCCAGGGATTCCGCTCTCATCTTGAGATGATTTGGAGTACACTTAGCTTTTCTCCATTTGCGGGGCTGAACTTGGTGTTCCTCTAGACATTGGTTGTTGAATTCGGGGAATCTCTGGAGTTGCCTAAAGGAAGTTAAGTCCCTTATCGTGTTTGATGGGGAATGTGGGATGGCTCTGGAGCAAATGCAGCGCAATCGGGCCTCATCTTGGGTTGATTTCGTGTACACAGATCACTTACGTGTTGCTGCGGTGACGTCAGGGCACCTATAGACTTGTGACAGTGTTCTTGGGGACTCTCCGAAGTTCCATCCAGGAAGTCCAGACTCCTTTCATGTTTGAAAGGGGAACACAGAATTGCTCTGCATGCACTGCAGGGGAATCAGGCCTCATCTGGCAGCGAGAAGGAAGTCTCGTGGTTTTTCTCGAGTTGCGGCGGGAATCTGAGGTATATTCTCGAGTTAGGACGTGAATGGCCCTTCAAAACTCGTGATTACCGTGATGTCAGGAGTTATGTGTCGTTGCCAGGAACACATCGGGATTCTCCTTGCGATTTGGCAGGGCAATAGGGACCCCTCTTTATTTGAGTCTTGGGACCCAGGTTCCTTTTCCAGGTGCCACAGTGATATTGGGATTCCTATCAGTTTTCAATGGGATTCAGGCATCGTCTCCTTTGGAAGCATTGAACTCCAAGTTCCTTTCGAATTTTCAAAGGCATGTGAGGCCTCCTGTCGAGATGAGGCGGGGGAACTACTGCTTTCTCTAAAGTCTCCACAGGGGATTCAGACATCCCTTCACCTTGTGAAATTAAAGACGATCCTGCATTCCAATCACTGCAGGGAAATCCGGCCTTATTTCGAGTCAGGGCATCTCGGTGTCCATTCCAATTGGGACAGCACACTCAGGATCTCTCTTACATTCCTATAGCTGAGAAACTCCTCGTCTTGAGGTGCTGTAGAAAGTTGGCATTCATGTGAGTCGAGCCCATGGAGTCATCTCTACTCTCGATTAGATTTGTGGTACACGGAGCTTTCGTCGAGTTGCTGTGCTAAACTTGGTGTTCCTCTAGAGTTGGGACGGTGTTCCCGGGTTATCTCCGGAGTTGATTAAGGAAAGACAAGCCACTTGTGTTTGATGTTGATGGCAGAATGGCTCTGGATCTAATGCAGGGGATTCAGGCCTCATCTCGAGTTTATATGAGGGTACATGGAATGCTTTCATGTTGCTGTTGTGAAGTCTGGGTCCCTCTATACTTGTGTCCCTGTTCTTAGGGATTCTCTGGGGTTCCATCAAGGAAGTCAAGGATCCTTTCTTTTTGACGAGAAACACGAAATTACTCTCCAGTCGATGAATGGGAATCGAGCCTCTTCTCACAGTGTGGAGAAGTCTCATGGTTTTTTCTCGAGTTGCAGCAGGAACCTTGGGAATATTCTCGAGTTAAGATGGGGATGGCCCTTCAAAACTCGGGTTTGTTCAGCGACGTCAGGACTCTTGTCTAGTTGCTTGGGACACCTCGATATTCTCCTCGACGCTTGGCAGGGCATTAGGGACGCCTCTCGAGGTGTGGCGTGAGACCCAGGTTCCCTTTCCAGTTGCCACAGGGATATTGGAATTCCTGTCAATCTTCAAGCAGACTCAAGCATCGCCTCGTTTTGAAACATTGAGCTCATTGAACTCGGGGTTCCTTGCACGTTGTCAAAGGTATGTGAGGCATCCCGTCCAGATGAGGCGGCGAACTAGGGCTTTCTCTAGGGTCTCCACAGGGGATTCAGACATCCCTTCATCTTGTGAGATGAAAGACGAACCTGCATTCAAGTCACTGCAGGGAAATCCGGCCTTATTTCGAGTCAGGGCACCTCGGTGTCCGTTCTTCTTGAGGCAGCAAACTTAGATTCCCCCTCACATACATACTGCTGAGAGATGTCTCATCTTAAAGTGCTTGTGGAATGTCTTCATTCCTCTTGAGACGGTGCCAGGGATTCCGCTCTCATCTTGAGAGGATTTGGTGTACACTTAGCTTTTCTCCATTTGCGGGGCTGAACTTGGTGTTCTTCTAGACTTTGGTTGTTGATTTCGGGGAATCTCTGGAGTTGCCTAAAAGAAGTTAAGTCCCTTGTCTTGTTTGATGGGAAATGTGGGATGGCTCTGGAACCAATGCAGCGCAATCAGGCCTCATCTTGAGATGATTTCAGGTGCACGGATCTCTTTCGTGTTGCTGCGGTGACCTCAGGGCCCCTATAGACTTGTGACAGTGTTCTTGGGGACTCTCTGAAGTTCCATCCAGGAAGTGCAGACACCTTTCTTGTTTGAAAGGGGAACACGGATTGCTCTGCATGCACTGCAGGGGAATCTGGCCTCATCTGGCAGCGAGGGGGAAGTCTCGTGTTCTTGCTCATCTGCGGTGGGAACCTGGGGTATATTCTGGAGTTAGGACGTGGATGGCGCTTCAAAACCCGTGTTTATTCCGTGATGTCAGGAGTCATGTCTCGTTGCCAGGGACACATCGGGATTCTCCTTGAGGGTTGGCAGGGCAATAGGGACCCCTCTTTATTTGAGACTTGGGACACTGGTTCCTTTTCCAGGTGCCACAGTGATATTGGGATTCCTATCAGTTTTCAATGGGATGCAGGCATCGTCTCTTTGGAAGCATTGAACTCCAAGTTCCTTTCGAATTTTCAAAGGCATATGAGGCCTCCTGTCGAGATGAGGCGGGGAACTACTACTGCTTTCTCTAAAGTCTCCACAGGGGATTCAGACATCCCTTCACCTTGTGAAATTAAAGACGATCCTGCATTCAAATCACTGCAGGGAAATCCGGCCTTATTTCGAGTCAGGGCATCTCGGTGTCCATTCCACTTGGGACAGCACACTCAGGATCTCTCTTACATTCCTATAGCTGAGAAACTCCTCGTCTTGAGGTGCTGTAGAAAGTTGGCATTCATGTGACTCGAGCTCATGGAGTCATCTCTACTCTCGAGGTTATTTGTGGATCACGGTTTTCCTCGTGTTGTGTGCTAAACTTGGTGTTCCTCTGGAGTTGGGACGGTGTTCCCGGGTTATCTCCGGAGTTGATTAAGGAAAGACAAATCCACGTGTGCTTGATGTTGATGGCAGAATCTCTGGATCTAATGCAGGGTATTCAGGCCTCATCTCGAGATGATATGAGGGTACACGGAATGCTTTAATGTTGCTGTTGTGACTTCTGGGTCCCCTCTATACTTGTGTCCCGGTTCGTAGGGATTCTCTGGCGTTCCATCAAGGAAATCAAGGCTCCTTTCTTTTTGACGAGAAACACGAAATTACTCTCCAATCGATGAATGGGAATCGAGCCTCTTCTCACAGCGTGGAGAAAGTTTCATAGTTTTTTTTTTTTCGAGTTGCAGCAGGAACCTTGGGAAATTTCTCGAGTTAAGATGGGGATGGCCCTTCAAAACTCGGGTTTATTCAGCGATGTCAGGACTCTTGTGTAGTTGCTTGGGACACCTCGATATTCTCCTCGACGTTTGGCAGGGCATTAGGGACGCCTCTCGAGGTGAGGCGTGAGACCCAGGTTCCCTTTCCAGTTGTCACATGGATATTGGAATTCCTGTCAATCTTCAAGCAGACTTAGGCATCGCCTCCTTTTGAAACATTGAACTCATTGAACTCGGGGTTCCTTGCGCATTGTCAAACGGATGTGAGGCATCCCGTCCAGATGAGGCGGCGAACTAGGGCTTTCTCTAGGGTCTCCACAGGGGATTCAGATATCCCTTCATCTTGTGAGATGAAAGACGAACCTGCATTCAAGTCACTGAAGGAAATCCAGCCTTATTTTGTGTCAGGGCACCTGTGTGTCCGTTCTTCTTGGGACAGCAAACTTAGATTCCCCCTCACATACCTACGGCTGAGAGATGCCGCATCTTAAGGTGCTTGTGGAATGTCTTCATTCTTCTTGAGACGGTGCCAGGGATTCCGCTCTCATCTTGAGATGATTTGGAGTACACTTAGCTTTCTCCATTTGCGGGGCTGAACTTGGTGTTCCTCTAGACATTGGTTGTTGAATTCGGGGAATCTCTGGAGTTGCCTAAAGGAAGTTAAGTCCCTTGTCGTGTTTGATGGGGAATGTGGGATGGCTCTGGAGCAAATGCAGCGCAATCGGGCCTCATCTTGGGTTGATTTCGTGTACACAGATCACTTACGTGTTGCTGCGGTGACGTCAGGGCACCTATAGACTTGTGACAGTGTTCTTGGGGACTCTCCGAAGTTCCATCCAGGAAGTCCAGACTCCTTTCATGTTTGAAAGGGGAACACAGAATTGCTCTGCATGCACTGCAGGGGAATCAGGCCTCATCTGGCAGCGAGAAGGAAGTCTCGTGGTTTTTTCTCGAGTTGCGGCGGGAATCTGAGGTATATTCTCGAGTTAGGACGTGAATGGCCCTTCAAAACTCGTGATTATTCCGTGATGTCAGGAGTTATGTGTCGTTGCCAGGAACACATCGGGATTCTCCTTGCGATTTGGCAGGGCAATAGGGACCCCTCTTTATTTGAGTCTTGGGACCCAGGTTCCTTTTCCAGGTGCCACAGTGATATTGGGATTCCTATCAGTTTTCAATGGGATTCAGGCATCGTCTCCTTTGGAAGC
>JAJLRB010000498.1:0-73064 GCA_020976825.1 Odocoileus hemionus | reverse complement strand
ATCACACCCAATCTTTCACTGATATCACACCCTTTGTATGTATGACCTCACACCCACTACATGGATACCATCATATACATTCTACAAGGCATCGCATCCACATTTAATGACATCACAGATTACTTACGACATCACATGCATTGCACTCATGACATCACTCCCACTATTGCTGACATTGAATCCACCCTATTGATGACGTCTGGCCATCTGTTTGTAAGATATCACACCCACTTTATGTATGACATCTGATGCACGATACATTTCGCCACATCCACTCTTTATGAACTCACACCATTGGAGTCATCACATGACATCCACTGCATTCATGACATCACACACACTATATCTGACCACACACGCAAGACAAAACAAACGTTATATCTCCCATCTCACACCCTATATCTGACACTACCTCCGAGTTATCTGTGTCATCAAACCCAGTGTATCAATTATACCACACACACTCTCTGCATGACATCACACGTACTCTATGTAGGAGAACTTATTCAGTATGCATGACATCACCTGAACTCTTTATGACATCAGAAACCTAAATATATGACATCACACCCAGTACATTGGTTACATCATATCCAACATATATGATAGCACCCATACCGCTTTAATGACATGACGCCTATTCTACCTGACATCTCACCTATTATATTGGACATCACAAACACTGTATCTGTGTCGTCAGACACTCTGTATCGATGACATCACCATAAGTATGGAAGTAATCACACTTGGCATACTTATGACATCATACACACTCTACATGACATCACATTCACATTTTGTGACATCAATCCTCATCTTTAAGACATCACAGCTACTGCATTCATGACATCAGTTCTCCTATATTTGATATCATATCCACGGTTTAGGACATCTCATCCCCTATACATCTGACATCACAGATGATTTATCTGTAATGTCACACCCACTGGGTTTGTGAATCCATATCTAATATATTTGACATCAAACACACTGTGCTGAGACGATACAAACAGTATATCTGACATCAATACCTCCGTATCTGTATTTGTGACATCACATGAAATTTATTCATGACATCACACGGACTACATACGATATGACATGTCAGCTACTCTGTATGATATCACATTCACTATATATGTGACATCACACAATGACTTTATCTATGATATCACACACTATAAGTTTATGACATATCCACTTCATATGGCATCACACGCAGTGTTATAACAACACAACCATTGTGTAACTTCACAGCCACTATGTCTGACATCACACGCATTGTATCTGTGTCAACACACGCAATGTACCAATTTTATATAACCCAGTGTATGTATGACATCACAGCCACTATATGTATGACATCATATGTACTACATATGACATCACATTCACTCTTTATGACCTCACATCACTTTATTTATGATATCTAGTCCACTATACCAGCCATCACATCCAATGTATCTGACCTCACTTCCACTGTATCTGTGTTATCCCACCCACTCTAGCAATGATATCACAGCCACTCTATTTATCATATCAGAGCAAGTATACGTGGGACATCCTATCCACTCTATTGATGACATCCATCCTATCCACAACATATGACATCACAACACTGTGTGATGTTGACACCACACTCGCCAAATAAATAACATCATTTGCACTTCAGATGATATCATATCCTCTCTATTACACCAAACCACACAATTTATGGTGCAACATCCACTTCAGGCATGATATCACACCCACTGTACCAGACATTGCTCCCACAGTTTCTTTGCCATCACAACCTCTCCACTGATATCACGCCTACTCTTTGAATGACATCACACTCGGCATATGTATGGCAATATTTGCACCATACAAGTCATCACATCCTCAGTTTATGACACCAAACCACAGTTTCTACTTCATCACACACACTCTATTTGGCAATGGATCCACTGTATCTGGGTCATCAGATCCACTCTATTGAGGATATCACACCAACAGTATTTATGAGATCTCATGCGCTATGTAAGTCGACATCATATACGTTGTATACGATATTACATTTACTCTATTTTTAATATCACAGCCACTGTATCTGTGTCATCACACCCAATCTTTCACTGATATCACACCCTTTGTATGTATGACCTCACACCCACTACATGGATACCATCATATACATTCTACAAGGCATCGCATCCACATTTAATGACATCACAGATTACTTACGACATCACATGCATTGCACTCATGACATCACTCCCACTATTGCTGACATTGAATCCACCCTATTGATGACGTCTGGCCATCTGTTTGTAAGATATCACACCCACTTTATGTATGACATCTGATGCACGATACATTTCGCCACATCCACTCTTTATGAACTCACACCATTGGAGTCATCACATGACATCCACTGCATTCATGACATCACACACACTATATCTGACCACACACGCAAGACAAAACAAACGTTATATCTCCCATCTCACACCCTATATCTGACACTACCTCCGAGTTATCTGTGTCATCAAACCCAGTGTATCAATTATACCACACACACTCTCTGCATGACATCACACGTACTCTATGTAGGAGAACTTATTCAGTATGCATGACATCACCTGAACTCTTTATGACATCAGAAACCTAAATATATGACATCACACCCAGTACATTGGTTACATCATATCCAACATATATGATAGCACCCATACCGCTTTAATGACATGACGCCTATTCTACCTGACATCTCACCTATTATATTGGACATCACAAACACTGTATCTGTGTCGTCAGACACTCTGTATCGATGACATCACCATAAGTATGGAAGTAATCACACTTGGCATACTTATGACATCATACACACTCTACATGACATCACATTCACATTTTGTGACATCAATCCTCATCTTTAAGACATCACAGCTACTGCATTCATGACATCAGTTCTCCTATATTTGATATCATATCCACGGTTTAGGACATCTCATCCCCTATACATCTGACATCACAGATGATTTATCTGTAATGTCACACCCACTGGGTTTGTGAATCCATATCTAATATATTTGACATCAAACACACTGTGCTGAGACGATACAAACAGTATATCTGACATCAATACCTCCGTATCTGTATTTGTGACATCACATGAAATTTATTCATGACATCACACGGACTACATACGATATGACATGTCAGCTACTCTGTATGATATCACATTCACTATATATGTGACATCACACAATGACTTTATCTATGATATCACACACTATAAGTTTATGACATATCCACTTCATATGGCATCACACGCAGTGTTATAACAACACAACCATTGTGTAACTTCACAGCCACTATGTCTGACATCACACGCATTGTATCTGTGTCAACACACGCAATGTACCAATTTTATATAACCCAGTGTATGTATGACGTCACAGCCACTATATGTATGACATCATATGTACTACATATGACATCACATTCACTCTTTATGACCTCACATCACTTTATTTATGATATCTAGTCCACTATACCAGCCATCACATCCAATGTATCTGACCTCACTTCCACTGTATCTGTGTTATCCCACCCACTCTAGCAATGATATCACAGCCACTCTATTTATCATATCAGAGCAAGTATACGTGGGACATCCTATCCACTCTATTGATGACATCCTATCCACAACATATGACATCACAACACTGTGTGATGTTGACACCACACTCGCCAAATAAATAACATCATTTGCACTTCAGATGATATCCTATCCTCTCTATTACACCAAACCACACAATTTATGGTGCAACATCCACTTCAGGCATGATATCACACCCACTGTACCAGACATTGCTCCCACAGTTTCTTTGCCATCACAACCTCTCCACTGATATCACGCCTACTCTTTGAATGACATCACACTCGGCATATGTATGGCAATATTTGCACCATACAAGTCATCACATCCTCAGTTTATGACACCAAACCACAGTTTCTACTTCATCACACACACTCTATTTGGCAATGGATCCACTGTATCTGGGTCATCAGATCCACTCTATTGAGGATATCACACCAACAGTTTTATGAGATCTCATGCGCTATGTAAGTCGACATCATATACGTTGTATACGATATTACATTTACTCTATTTTTAATATCACAGCCACTGTATCTGTGTCATCACACCCAATCTTTCACTGATATCACACCCTTTGTATGTATGACCTCACACCCACTACATGGATACCATCATATACATTCTACAAGGCATCGCATCCACATTTAATGACATCACAGATTACTTACGACATCACATGCATTGCACTCATGACATCACTCCCACTATTGCTGACATTGAATCCACCCTATTGATGACGTCTGGCCATCTGTTTGTAAGATATCACACCCACTTTATGTATGACATCTGATGCACGATACATTTCGCCACATCCACTCTTTATGAACTCACACCATTGGAGTCATCACATGACATCCACTGCATTCATGACATCACACACACTATATCTGACCACACACGCAAGACAAAACAAACGTTATATCTCCCATCTCACACCCCCATATCTGACACTACCTCCGAGTTATCTGTGTCATCAAACCCAGTGTATCAATTATACCACACACACTCTCTGCATGACATCACACGTACTCTATGTAGGAGAACTTATTCAGTATGCATGACATCACCTGAACTCTTTATGACATCAGAAACCTAAATATATGACATCACACCCAGTACATTGGTTACATCATATCCAATATATATGATAGCACCCATACCGCTTTAATGACATGACGCCTATTCTACCTGACATCTCACCTATTATATTGGACATCACAAACACTGTATCTGTGTCGTCAGACACTCTGTATCGATGACATCACCATAAGTATGGAAGTAATCACACTTGGCATACTTATGACATCATACACACTCTACATGACATCACATTCACATTTTGTGACATCAATCCTCATCTTTAAGACATCACAGCTACTGCATTCATGACATCAGTTCTCCTATATTTGATATCATATCCACGGTTTAGGACATCTCATCCCCTATACATCTGACATCACAGATGATTTATCTGTAATGTCACACCCACTGGGTTTGTGAATCCATATCTAATATATTTGACATCAAACACACTGTGCTGAGACGATACAAACAGTATATCTGACATCAATACCTCCGTATCTGTATTTGTGACATCACATGAAATTTATTCATGACATCACACGGACTACATACGATATGACATGTCAGCTACTCTGTATGATATCACATTCACTATATATGTGACATCACACAATGACTTTATCTATGATATCACACACTATAAGTTTATGACATATCCACTTCATATGGCATCACACGCAGTGTTATAACAACACAACCATTGTGTAACTTCACAGCCACTATGTCTGACATCACACGCATTGTATCTGTGTCAACACACGCAATGTACCAATTTTATATAACCCAGTGTATGTATGACGTCACAGCCACTATATGTATGACATCATATGTACTACATATATGACATCACATTCACTCTTTTTATGACCTCACATCACTTTATTTATGATATCTAGTCCACTATACCAGCCATCACATCCAATGTATCTGACCTCACTTCCACTGTATCTGTGTTATCCCACCCACTCTAGCAATGATATCACAGCCACTCTATTTATCATATCAGAGCAAGTATACGTGGGACATCCTATCCACTCTATTGATGACATCCTATCCACAACATATGACATCACAACACTGTGTGATGTTGACACCACACTCGCCAAATAAATAACATCATTTGCACTTCAGATGATATCCTATCCTCTCTATTACACCAAACCACACAATTTATGGTGCAACATCCACTTCAGGCATGATATCACACCCACTGTACCAGACATTGCTCCCACAGTTTCTTTGCCATCACAACCTCTCCACTGATATCACGCCTACTCTTTGAATGACATCACACTCGGCATATGTATGGCAATATTTGCACCATACAAGTCATCACATCCTCAGTTTATGACACCAAACCACACAGTTTCTACTTCATCACACACACTCTATTTGGCAATGGATCCACTGTATCTGGGTCATCAGATCCACTCTATTGAGGATATCACACCAACAGTATTTATGAGATCTCATGCGCTATGTAAGTCGACATCATATACGTTGTATACGATATTACATTTACTCTATTTTTAATATCACAGCCACTGTATCTGTGTCATCACACCCAATCTTTCACTGATATCACACCCTTTGTATGTATGACCTCACACCCACTACATGGATACCATCATATACATTCTACAAGGCATCGCATCCACATTTAATGACATCACAGATTACTTACGACATCACATGCATTGCACTCATGACATCACTCCCACTATTGCTGACATTGAATCCACCCTATTGATGACGTCTGGCCATCTGTTTGTAAGATATCACACCCACTTTATGTATGACATCTGATGCACGATACATTTCGCCACATCCACTCTTTATGAACTCACACCATTGGAGTCATCACATGACATCCACTGCATTCATGACATCACACACACTATATCTGACCACACACGCAAGACAAAACAAACGTTATATCTCCCATCTCACACCCTATATCTGACACTACCTCCGAGTTATCTGTGTCATCAAACCCAGTGTATCAATTATACCACACACACTCTCTGCATGACATCACACGTACTCTATGTAGGAGAACTTATTCAGTATGCATGACATCACCTGAACTCTTTATGACATCAGAAACCTAAATATATGACATCACACCCAGTACATTGGTTACATCATATCCAATATATATGATAGCACCCATACCGCTTTAATGACATGACGCCTATTCTACCTGACATCTCACCTATTATATTGGACATCACAAACACTGTATCTGTGTCGTCAGACACTCTGTATCGATGACATCACCATAAGTATGGAAGTAATCACACTTGGCATACTTATGACATCATACACACTCTACATGACATCACATTCACATTTTGTGACATCAATCCTCATCTTTAAGACATCACAGCTACTGCATTCATGACATCAGTTCTCCTATATTTGATATCATATCCACGGTTTAGGACATCTCATCCCCTATACATCTGACATCACAGATGATTTATCTGTAATGTCACACCCACTGGGTTTGTGAATCCATATCTAATATATTTGACATCAAACACACTGTGCTGAGACGATACAAACAGTATATCTGACATCAATACCTCCGTATCTGTATTTGTGACATCACATGAAATTTATTCATGACATCACACGGACTACATACGATATGACATGTCAGCTACTCTGTATGATATCACATTCACTATATATGTGACATCACACAATGACTTTATCTATGATATCACACACTATATAGTTTATGACATATCCACTTCATATGGCATCACACGCAGTGTTATAACAACACAACCATTGTGTAACTTCACAGCCACTATGTCTGACATCACACGCATTGTATCTGTGTCAACACACAATAATGTACCAATTTTATATAACCCAGTGTATGTATGACATCACAGCCACTATATGTATGACATCATATGTACTACATATGACATCACATTCACTCTTTATGACCTCACATCACTTTATTTATGATATCTAGTCCACTATACCAGCCATCACATCCAATGTATCTGACCTCACTTCCACTGTATCTGTGTTATCCCACCCACTCTAGCAATGATATCACAGCCACTCTATTTATCATATCAGAGCAAGTATACGTGGGACATCCTATCCACTCTATTGATGACATCCTATCCACAACATATGACATCACAACACTGTGTGATGTTGACACCACACTCGCCAAATAAATAACATCATTTGCACTTCAGATGATATCATATCCTCTCTATTACACCAAACCACACAATTTATGGTGCAACATCCACTTCAGGCATGATATCACACCCACTGTACCAGACATTGCTCCCACAGTTTCTTTGCCATCACAACCTCTCCACTGATATCACGCCTACTCTTTGAATGACATCACACTCGGCATATGTATGGCAATATTTGCACCATACAAGTCATCACATCCTCAGTTTATGACACCAAACCACAGTTTCTACTTCATCACACACACTCTATTTGGCAATGGATCCACTGTATCTGGGTCATCAGATCCACTCTATTGAGGATATCACACCAACAGTATTTATGAGATCTCATGCGCTATGTAAGTCGACATCATATACGTTGTATACGATATTACATTTACTCTATTTTTAATATCACAGCCACTGTATCTGTGTCATCACACCCAATCTTTCACTGATATCACACCCTTTGTATGTATGACCTCACACCCACTACATGGATACCATCATATACATTCTACAAGGCATCGCATCCACATTTAATGACATCACAGATTACTTACGACATCACATGCATTGCACTCATGACATCACTCCCACTATTGCTGACATTGAATCCACCCTATTGATGACGTCTGGCCATCTGTTTTTAAGATATCACACCCACTTTATGTATGACATCTGATGCACGATACATTTCGCCACATCCACTCTTTATGAACTCACACCATTGGAGTCATCACATGACATCCACTGCATTCATGACATCACACACACTATATCTGACCACACACGCAAGACAAAACAAACGTTATATCTCCCATCTCACACCCTATATCTGACACTACCTCCCAAGTTATCTGTGTCATCAAACCCAGTGTATCAATTATACCACACACACTCTCTGCATGACATCACACGTACTCTATGTAGGAGAACTTATTCAGTATGCATGACATCACCTGAACTCTTTATGACATCAGAAACCTAAATATATGACATCACACCCAGTACATTGGTTACATCATATCCAACATATATGATAGCACCCATACCGCTTTAATGACATGACGCCTATTCTACCTGACATCTCACCTATTATATTGGACATCACAAACACTGTATCTGTGTCGTCAGACACTCTCTGTATCGATGACATCACCATAAGTATGGAAGTAATCACACTTGGCATACTTATGACATCATACACACTCTACATGACATCACATTCACATTTTGTGACATCAATCCTCATCTTTAAGACATCACAGCTACTGCATTCATGACATCAGTTCTCCTATATTTGATATCATATCCACGGTTTAGGACATCTCATCCCCTATACATCTGACATCACAGATGATTTATCTGTAATGTCACACCCACTGGGTTTGTGAATCCATATCTAATATATTTGACATCAAACACACTGTGCTGAGACGATACAAACAGTATATCTGACATCAATACCTCCGTATCTGTATTTGTGACATCACATGAAATTTATTCATGACATCACACGGACTACATACGATATGACATGTCAGCTACTCTGTATGATATCACATTCACTATATATGTGACATCACACAATGACTTTATCTATGATATCACACACTATAAGTTTATGACATATCCACTTCATATGGCATCACACGCAGTGTTATAACAACACAACCATTGTGTAACTTCACAGCCACTATGTCTGACATCACACGCATTGTATCTGTGTCAACACACGCAATGTACCAATTTTATATAACCCAGTGTATGTATGACATCACAGCCACTATATGTATGACATCATATGTACTACATATGACATCACATTCACTCTTTATGACCTCACATCACTTTATTTATGATATCTAGTCCACTATACCAGCCATCACATCCAATGTATCTGACCTCACTTCCACTGTATCTGTGTTATCCCACCCACTCTAGCAATGATATCACAGCCACTCTATTTATCATATCAGAGCAAGTATACGTGGGACATCCTATCCACTCTATTGATGACATCCTATCCACAACATATGACATCACAACACTGTGTGATGTTGACACCACACTCGCCAAATAAATAACATCATTTGCACTTCAGATGATATCCTATCCTCTCTATTACACCAAACCACACACAATTTATGGTGCAACATCCACTTCAGGCATGATATCACACCCACTGTACCAGACATTGCTCCCACAGTTTCTTTGCCATCACAACCTCTCCACTGATATCACGCCTACTCTTTGAATGACATCACACTCGGCATATGTATGGCAATATTTGCACCATACAAGTCATCACATCCTCAGTTCATGACACCAAACCACAGTTTCTACTTCATCACACACACTCTATTTTTGGCAATGGATCCACTGTATCTGGGTCATCAGATCCACTCTATTGAGGATATCACACCAACAGTATTTATGAGATCTCATGCGCTATGTAAGTCGACATCATATACGTTGTATACGATATTACATTTACTCTATTTTTAATATCACAGCCACTGTATCTGTGTCATCACACCCAATCTTTCACTGATATCACACCCTTTGTATGTATGACCTCACACCCACTACATGGATACCATCATATACATTCTACAAGGCATCGCATCCACATTTAATGACATCACAGATTACTTACGACATCACATGCATTGCACTCATGACATCACTCCCACTATTGCTGACATTGAATCCACCCTATTGATGACGTCTGGCCATCTGTTTGTAAGATATCACACCCACTTTATGTATGACATCTGATGCACGATACATTTCGCCACATCCACTCTTTATGAACTCACACCATTGGAGTCATCACATGACATCCACTGCATTCATGACATCACACACACTATATCTGACCACACACGCAAGACAAAACAAACGTTATATCTCCCATCTCACACCCTATATCTGACACTACCTCCGAGTTATCTGTGTCATCAAACCCAGTGTATCAATTATACCACACACACTCTCTGCATGACATCACACGTACTCTATGTAGGAGAACTTATTCAGTATGCATGACATCACCTGAACTCTTTATGACATCAGAAACCTAAATATATGACATCACACCCAGTACATTGGTTACATCATATCCAATATATATGATAGCACCCATACCGCTTTAATGACATGACGCCTATTCTACCTGACATCTCACCTATTATATTGGACATCACAAACACTGTATCTGTGTCGTCAGACACTCTGTATCGATGACATCACCATAAGTATGGAAGTAATCACACTTGGCATACTTATGACATCATACACACTCTACATGACATCACATTCACATTTTGTGACATCAATCCTCATCTTTAAGACATCACAGCTACTGCATTCATGACATCAGTTCTCCTATATTTGATATCATATCCACGGTTTAGGACATCTCATCCCCTATACATCTGACATCACAGATGATTTATCTGTAATGTCACACCCACTGGGTTTGTGAATCCATATCTAATATATTTGACATCAAACACACTGTGCTGAGACGATACAAACAGTATATCTGACATCAATACCTCCGTATCTGTATTTGTGACATCACATGAAATTTATTCATGACATCACACGGACTACATACGATATGACATGTCAGCTACTCTGTATGATATCACATTCACTATATATGTGACATCACACAATGACTTTATCTATGATATCACACACTATAAGTTTATGACATATCCACTTCATATGGCATCACACGCAGTGTTATAACAACACAACCATTGTGTAACTTCACAGCCACTATGTCTGACATCACACGCATTGTATCTGTGTCAACACACGCAATGTACCAATTTTATATAACCCAGTGTATGTATGACGTCACAGCCACTATATGTATGACATCATATGTACTACATATGACATCACATTCACTCTTTATGACCTCACATCACTTTATTTATGATATCTAGTCCACTATACCAGCCATCACATCCAATGTATCTGACCTCACTTCCACTGTATCTGTGTTATCCCACCCACTCTAGCAATGATATCACAGCCACTCTATTTATCATATCAGAGCAAGTATACGTGGGACATCCTATCCACTCTATTGATGACATCCTATCCACAACATATGACATCACAACACTGTGTGATGTTGACACCACACTCGCCAAATAAATAACATCATTTGCACTTCAGATGATATCCTATCCTCTCTATTACACCAAACCACACAATTTATGGTGCAACATCCACTTCAGGCATGATATCACACCCACTGTACCAGACATTGCTCCCACAGTTTCTTTGCCATCACAACCTCTCCACTGATATCACGCCTACTCTTTGAATGACATCACACTCGGCATATGTATGGCAATATTTGCACCATACAAGTCATCACATCCTCAGTTTATGACACCAAACCACAGTTTCTACTTCATCACACACACTCTATTTGGCAATGGATCCACTGTATCTGGGTCATCAGATCCACTCTATTGAGGATATCACACCAACAGTATTTATGAGATCTCATGCGCTATGTAAGTCGACATCATATACGTTGTATACGATATTACATTTACTCTATTTTTAATATCACAGCCACTGTATCTGTGTCATCATCACCCACCCAATCTTTCACTGATATCACACCCTTTGTATGTATGACCTCACACCCACTACATGGATACCATCATATACATTCTACAAGGCATCGCATCCACATTTAATGACATCACAGATTACTTACGACATCACATGCATTGCACTCATGACATCACTCCCACTATTGCTGACATTGAATCCACCCTATTGATGACGTCTGGCCATCTGTTTGTAAGATATCACACCCACTTTATGTATGACATCTGATGCACGATACATTTCGCCACATCCACTCTTTATGAACTCACACCATTGGAGTCATCACATGACATCCACTGCATTCATGACATCACACACACTATATCTGACCACACACGCAAGACAAAACAAACGTTATATCTCCCATCTCACACCCTATATCTGACACTACCTCCGAGTTATCTGTGTCATCAAACCCAGTGTATCAATTATACCACACACACTCTCTGCATGACATCACACGTACTCTATGTAGGAGAACTTTTCAGTATTCAGTATGCATGACATCACACTGAACTCTTTATGACATCAGAAACCTAAATATATGACATCACACCCAGTACATTGGTTACATCATATCCAATATATATGATAGCACCCATACCGCTTTAATGACATGACGCCTATTCTACCTGACATCTCACCTATTATATTGGACATCACAAACACTGTATCTGTGTCGTCAGACACTCTGTATCGATGACATCACCATAAGTATGGAAGTAATCACACTTGGCATACTTATGACATCATACACACTCTACATGACATCACATTCACATTTTGTGACATCAATCCTCATCTTTAAGACATCACAGCTACTGCATTCATGACATCAGTTCTCCTATATTTGATATCATATCCACGGTTTAGGACATCTCATCCCCTATACATCTGACATCACAGATGATTTATCTGTAATGTCACACCCACTGGGTTTGTGAATCCATATCTAATATATTTGACATCAAACACACTGTGCTGAGACGATACAAACAGTATATCTGACATCAATACCTCCGTATCTGTATTTGTGACATCACATGAAATTTATTCATGACATCACACGGACTACATACGATATGACATGTCAGCTACTCTGTATGATATCACATTCACTATATATGTGACATCACACAATGACTTTATCTATGATATCACACACTATAAGTTTATGACATATCCACTTCATATGGCATCACACGCAGTGTTATAACAACACAACCATTGTGTAACTTCACAGCCACTATGTCTGACATCACACGCATTGTATCTGTGTCAACACACGCAATGTACCAATTTTATATAACCCAGTGTATGTATGACGTCACAGCCACTATATGTATGACATCATATGTACTACATATGACATCACATTCACTCTTTATGACCTCACATCACTTTATTTATGATATCTAGTCCACTATACCAGCCATCACATCCAATGTATCTGACCTCACTTCCACTGTATCTGTGTTATCCCACCCACTCTAGCAATGATATCACAGCACAGCCACTCTATTTATCATATCAGAGCAAGTATACGTGGGACATCCTATCCACTCTATTGATGACATCCTATCCACAACATATGACATCACAACACTGTGTGATGTTGACACCACACTCGCCAAATAAATAACATCATTTGCACTTCAGATGATATCCTATCCTCTCTATTACACCAAACCACACAATTTATGGTGCAACATCCACTTCAGGCATGATATCACACCCACTGTACCAGACATTGCTCCCACAGTTTCTTTGCCATCACAACCTCTCCACTGATATCACGCCTACTCTTTGAATGACATCACACTCGGCATATGTATGGCAATATTTGCACCATACAAGTCATCACATCCTCAGTTTATGACACCAAACCACAGTTTCTACTTCATCACACACACTCTATTTGGCAATGGATCCACTGTATCTGGGTCATCAGATCCACTCTATTGAGGATATCACACCAACAGTATTTATGAGATCTCATGCGCTATGTAAGTCGACATCATATACGTTGTATACGATATTACATTTACTCTATTTTTAATATCACAGCCACTGTATCTGTGTCATCACACCCAATCTTTCACTGATATCACACCCTTTGTATGTATGACCTCACACCCACTACATGGATACCATCATATACATTCTACAAGGCATCGCATCCACATTTAATGACATCACAGATTACTTACGACATCACATGCATTGCACTCATGACATCACTCCCACTATTGCTGACATTGAATCCACCCTATTGATGACGTCTGGCCATCTGTTTGTAAGATATCACACCCACTTTATGTATGACATCTGATGCACGATACATTTCGCCACATCCACTCTTTATGAACTCACACCATTGGAGTCATCACATGACATCCACTGCATTCATGACATCACACACACTATATCTGACCACACACGCAAGACAAAACAAACGTTATATCTCCCATCTCACACCCTATATCTGACACTACCTCCCTCCGTGTTATCTGTGTCATCAAACCCAGTGTATCAATTATACCACACACACTCTCTGCATGACATCACACGTACTCTATGTAGGAGAACTTATTCAGTATGCATGACATCACCTGAACTCTTTATGACATCAGAAACCTAAATATATGACATCACACCCAGTACATTGGTTACATCATATCCAATATATGATAGCACCCATACCGCTTTAATGACATGACGCCTATTCTACCTGACATCTCACCTATTATATTGGACATCACAAACACTGTATCTGTGTCGTCAGACACTCTGTATCGATGACATCACCATAAGTATGGAAGTAATCACACTTGGCATACTTATGACATCATACACACTCTACATGACATCACATTCACATTTTGTGACATCAATCCTCATCTTTAAGACATCACAGCTACTGCATTCATGACATCAGTTCTCCTATATTTGATATCATATCCACGGTTTAGGACATCTCATCCCCTATACATCTGACATCACAGATGATTTATCTGTAATGTCACACCCACTGGGTTTGTGAATCCATATCTAATATATTTGACATCAAACACACTGTGCTGAGACGATACAAACAGTATATCTGACATCAATACCTCCGTATCTGTATTTGTGACATCACATGAAATTTATTCATGACATCACACGGACTACATACGATATGACATGTCAGCTACTCTGTATGATATCACATTCACTATATATGTGACATCACACAATGACTTTATCTATGATATCACACACTATAAGTTTATGACATATCCACTTCATATGGCATCACACGCAGTGTTATAACAACACAACCATTGTGTAACTTCACAGCCACTATGTCTGACATCACACGCATTGTATCTGTGTCAACACACGCAATGTACCAATTTTATATAACCCAGTGTATGTATGACATCACAGCCACTATATGTATGACATCATATGTACTACATATGACATCACATTCACTCTTTATGACCTCACATCACTTTATTTATGATATCTAGTCCACTATACCAGCCATCACATCCAATGTATCTGACCTCACTTCCACTGTATCTGTGTTATCCCACCCACTCTAGCAATGATATCACAGCCACTCTATTTATCATATCAGAGCAAGTATACGTGGGACATCCTATCCACTCTATTGATGACATCCTATCCACAACATATGACATCACAACACTGTGTGATGTTGACACCACACTCGCCAAATAAATAACATCATTTGCACTTCAGATGATATCCTATCCTCTCTATTACACCAAACCACACAATTTATGGTGCAACATCCACTTCAGGCATGATATCACACCCACTGTACCAGACATTGCTCCCACAGTTTCTTTGCCATCACAACCTCTCCACTGATATCACGCCTACTCTTTGAATGACATCACACTCGGCATATGTATGGCAATATTTGCACCATACAAGTCATCACATCCTCAGTTCATGACACCAAACCACAGTTTCTACTACTTCATCACACACACTCTATTTGGCAATGGATCCACTGTATCTGGGTCATCAGATCCACTCTATTGAGGATATCACACCAACAGTATTTATGAGATCTCATGCGCTATGTAAGTCGACATCATATACGTTGTATACGATATTACATTTACTCTATTTTTAATATCACAGCCACTGTATCTGTGTCATCACACCCAATCTTTCACTGATATCACACCCTTTGTATGTATGACCTCACACCCACTACATGGATACCATCATATACATTCTACAAGGCATCGCATCCACATTTAATGACATCACAGATTACTTACGACATCACATGCATTGCACTCATGACATCACTCCCACTATTGCTGACATTGAATCCACCCTATTGATGACGTCTGGCCATCTGTTTGTAAGATATCACACCCACTTTATGTATGACATCTGATGCACGATACATTTCGCCACATCCACTCTTTATGAACTCACACCATTGGAGTCATCACATGACATCCACTGCATGCATTCATGACATCACACACACTATATCTGACCACACACGCAAGACAAAACAAACGTTATATCTCCCATCTCACACCCTATATCTGACACTACCTCCGAGTTATCTGTGTCATCAAACCCAGTGTATCAATTATACCACACACACTCTCTGCATGACATCACACGTACTCTATGTAGGAGAACTTATTCAGTATGCATGACATCACCTGAACTCTTTATGACATCAGAAACCTAAATATATGACATCACACCCAGTACATTGGTTACATCATATCCAACATATATGATAGCACCCATACCGCTTTAATGACATGACGCCTATTCTACCTGACATCTCACCTATTATATTGGACATCACAAACACTGTATCTGTGTCGTCAGACACTCTGTATCGATGACATCACCATAAGTATGGAAGTAATCACACTTGGCATACTTATGACATCATACACACTCTACATGACATCACATTCACATTTTGTGACATCAATCCTCATCTTCTTTAAGACATCACAGCTACTGCATTCATGACATCAGTTCTCCTATATTTTTGATATCATATCCACGGTTTAGGACATCTCATCCCCTATACATCTGACATCACAGATGATTTATCTGTAATGTCACACCCACTGGGTTTGTGAATCCATATCTAATATATTTGACATCAAACACACTGTGCTGAGACGATACAAACAGTATATCTGACATCAATACCTCCGTATCTGTATTTGTGACATCACATGAAATTTATTCATGACATCACACGGACTACATACGATATGACATGTCAGCTACTCTGTATGATATCACATTCACTATATATGTGACATCACACAATGACTTTATCTATGATATCACACACTATAAGTTTATGACATATCCACTTCATATGGCATCACACGCAGTGTTATAACAACACAACCATTGTGTAACTTCACAGCCACTATGTCTGACATCACACGCATTGTATCTGTGTCAACACACGCAATGTACCAATTTTATATAACCCAGTGTATGTATGACGTCACAGCCACTATATGTATGACATCATATGTACTACATATGACATCACATTCACTCTTTATGACCTCACATCACTTTATTTATGATATCTAGTCCACTATACCAGCCATCACATCCAATGTATCTGACCTCACTTCCACTGTATCTGTGTTATCCCACCCACTCTAGCAATGATATCACAGCCACTCTATTTATCATATCAGAGCAAGTATACGTGGGACATCCTATCCACTCTATTGATGACATCCTATCCACAACATATGACATCACAACACTGTGTGATGTTGACACCACACTCGCCAAATAAATAACATCATTTGCACTTCAGATGATATCCTATCCTCTCTATTACACCAAACCACACAATTTATGGTGCAACATCCACTTCAGGCATGATATCACACCCACTGTACCAGACATTGCTCCCACAGTTTCTTTGCCATCACAACCTCTCCACTGATATCACGCCTACTCTTTGAATGACATCACACTCGGCATATGTATGGCAATATTTGCACCATACAAGTCATCACATCCTCAGTTCATGACACCAAACCACAGTTTCTACTTCATCACACACACTCTATTTGGCAATGGATCCACTGTATCTGGGTCATCAGATCCACTCTATTGAGGATATCACACCAACAGTATTTATGAGATCTCATGCGCTATGTAAGTCGACATCATATACGTTGTATACGATATTACATTTACTCTATTTTTAATATCACAGCCACTGTATCTGTGTCATCACACCCAATCTTTCACTGATATCACACCCTTTGTATGTATGACCTCACACCCACTACATGGATACCATCATATACATTCTACAAGGCATCGCATCCACATTTAATGACATCACAGATTACTTACGACATCACATGCATTGCACTCATGACATCACTCCCACTATTGCTGACATTGAATCCACCCTATTGATGACGTCTGGCCATCTGTTTGTAAGATATCACACACCCCCCTTTATTTATGTATGACATCTGATGCACGATACATTTCGCCACATCCACTCTTTATGAACTCACACCATTGGAGTCATCACATGACATCCACTGCATTCATGACATCACACACACTATATCTGACCACACACGCAAGACAAAACAAACGTTATATCTCCCATCTCACACCCTATATCTGACACTACCTCCGAGTTATCTGTGTCATCAAACCCAGTGTATCAATTATACCACACACACTCTCTGCATGACATCACACGTACTCTATGTAGGAGAACTTATTCAGTATGCATGACATCACCTGAACTCTTTATGACATCAGAAACCTAAATATATGACATCACACCCAGTACATTGGTTACATCATATCCAACATATATGATAGCACCCATACCGCTTTAATGACATGACGCCTATTCTACCTGACATCTCACCTATTATATTGGACATCACAAACACTGTATCTGTGTCGTCAGACACTCTGTATCGATGACATCACCATAATAAGTATGGAAGTAATCACACTTGGCATACTTATGACATCATACACACTCTACATGACATCACATTCACATTTTGTGACATCAATCCTCATCTTTAAGACATCACAGCTACTGCATTCATGACATCAGTTCTCCTATATTTGATATCATATCCACGGTTTAGGACATCTCATCCCCTATACATCTGACATCACAGATGATTTATCTGTAATGTCACACCCACTGGGTTTGTGAATCCATATCTAATATATTTGACATCAAACACACTGTGCTGAGACGATACAAACAGTATATCTGACATCAATACCTCCGTATCTGTATTTGTGACATCACATGAAATTTATTCATGACATCACACGGACTACATACGATATGACATGTCAGCTACTCTGTATGATATCACATTCACTATATATGTGACATCACACAATGACTTTATCTATGATATCACACACTATAAGTTTATGACATATCCACTTCATATGGCATCACACGCAGTGTTATAAACAACACAACCATTGTGTAACTTCACAGCCACTATGTCTGACATCACACGCATTGTATCTGTGTCAACACACGCAATGTACCAATTTTATATAACCCAGTGTATGTATGACGTCACAGCCACTATATGTATGACATCATATGTACTACATATGACATCACATTCACTCTTTATGACCTCACATCACTTTATTTATGATATCTAGTCCACTATACCAGCCATCACATCCAATGTATCTGACCTCACTTCCACTGTATCTGTGTTATCCCACCCACTCTAGCAATGATATCACAGCCACTCTATTTATCATATCAGAGCAAGTATACGTGGGACATCCTATCCACTCTATTGATGACATCCTATCCACAACATATGACATCACAACACTGTGTGATGTTGACACCACACTCGCCAAATAAATAACATCATTTGCACTTCAGATGATATCATATCCTCTCTATTACACCAAACCACACAATTTATGGTGCAACATCCACTTCTTCAGGCATGATATCACACCCACTGTACCAGACATTGCTCCCACAGTTTCTTTGCCATCACAACCTCTCCACTGATATCACGCCTACTCTTTGAATGACATCACACTCGGCATATGTATGGCAATATTTGCACCATACAAGTCATCACATCCTCAGTTTATGACACCAAACCACAGTTTCTACTTCATCACACACACTCTATTTGGCAATGGATCCACTGTATCTGGGTCATCAGATCCACTCTATTGAGGATATCACACCAACAGTATTTATGAGATCTCATGCGCTATGTAAGTCGACATCATATACGTTGTATACGATATTACATTTACTCTATTTTTAATATCACAGCCACTGTATCTGTGTCATCACACCCAATCTTTCACTGATATCACACCCTTTGTATGTATGACCTCACACCCACTACATGGATACCATCATATACATTCTACAAGGCATCGCATCCACATTTAATGACATCACAGATTACTTACGACATCACATGCATTGCACTCATGACATCACTCCCACTATTGCTGACATTGAATCCACCCTATTGATGACGTCTGGCCATCTGTTTGTAAGATATCACACCCACTTTATGTATGACATCTGATGCACGATACATTTCGCCACATCCACTCTTTATGAACTCACACCATTGGAGTCATCACATGACATCCACTGCATTCATGACATCACACACACTATATATCTGACCACACACGCAAGACAAAACAAACGTTATATCTCCCATCTCACACCCTATATCTGACACTACCTCCAAGTTATCTGTGTCATCAAACCCAGTGTATCAATTATACCACACACACTCTCTGCATGACATCACACGTACTCTATGTAGGAGAACTTATTCAGTATGCATGACATCACCTGAACTCTTTATGACATCAGAAACCTAAATATATGACATCACACCCAGTACATTGGTTACATCATATCCAATATATATGATAGCACCCATACCGCTTTAATGACATGACGCCTATTCTACCTGACATCTCACCTATATATATTGGACATCACAAACACTGTATCTGTGTCGTCAGACACTCTGTATCGATGACATCACCATAAGTATGGAAGTAATCACACTTGGCATACTTATGACATCATACACACTCTACATGACATCACATTCACATTTTGTGACATCAATCCTCATCTTTAAGACATCACAGCTACTGCATTCATGACATCAGTTCTCCTATATTTGATATCATATCCACGGTTTAGGACATCTCATCCCCTATACATCTGACATCACAGATGATTTATCTGTAATGTCACACCCACTGGGTTTGTGAATCCATATCTAATATATTTGACATCAAACACACTGTGCTGAGACGATACAAACAGTATATCTGACATCAATACCTCCGTATCTGTATTTGTGACATCACATGAAATTTATTCATGACATCACACGGACTACATACGATATGACATGTCAGCTACTCTGTATGATATCACATTCACTATATATGTGACATCACACAATGACTTTATCTATGATATCACACACTATAAGTTTATGACATATCCACTTCATATGGCATCACACGCAGTGTTATAACAACACAACCATTGTGTAACTTCACAGCCACTATGTCTGACATCACACGCATTGTATCTGTGTCAACACACGCAATGTACCAATTTTATATAACCCAGTGTATGTATGACATCACAGCCACTATATGTATGACATCATATGTACTACATATGACATCACATTCACTCTTTATGACCTCACATCACTTTATTTATGATATCTAGTCCACTATACCAGCCATCACATCCAATGTATCTGACCTCACTTCCACTGTATCTGTGTGTTATCCCACCCACTCTAGCAATGATATCACAGCCACTCTATTTATCATATCAGAGCAAGTATACGTGGGACATCCTATCCACTCTATTGATGACATCCTATCCACAACATATGACATCACAACACTGTGTGATGTTGACACCACACTCGCCAAATAAATAACATCATTTGCACTTCAGATGATATCATATCCTCTCTATTACACCAAACCACACAATTTATGGTGCAACATCCACTTCAGGCATGATATCACACCCACTGTACCAGACATTGCTCCAACAGTTTCTTTGCCATCACAACCTCTCCACTGATATCACGCCTACTCTTTGAATGACATCACACTCGGCATATGTATGGCAATATTTGCACCATCACATCCTCAGTTTATGACACCAAACCACAGTTTCTACTTCATCACACACACTCTATTTGGCAATGGATCCACTGTATCTGGGTCATCAGATCCACTCTATTGAGGATATCACACCAACAGTATTTAAGAGATCTCATTCGCTATGTAAGTCGACAAACACGAAATTACTCTCCAAACGATGAATGGGAATATGTAGAAGTTTCATGAGTTGCGGCATTAGGTACGCCTCTCGATGTGAGGCGTGAGACCCAGGTTCCCTTTCGAGTTGCCACAGGGATATTGGAATTCCTGTCAATCTTCAAGCAGACTCAGTCATCGTCTCCTTGTGAAACATTGAACTCATTGAACTCGGGGTTCCTTGCGCGTTGTCAAAGGGATGTGAGGCATCACGTCGAGATGAGGCAGCGAATTAGGGCTTTTTCTTGAGTCTCCACAGGGGACTCAGACATTCCTTCATCTTGTGAGATGTAAGAGGAACGAGTATTCAAGTCACTGCAAGGAAATTCGGCCTTATTTCGAGTCAGAGCACCTCGGTTTCCTTTCTCTTTGAGGAAGCAAACATAGATTCCCCCTCACATACCTACTGCTGAGAGATGCCTCATCCTAAGGTGCTTGTGGAATGTCTTCATTCGTCTTGAGACGGTGCCAGGGATTCCGCTCTCATCTTGAGATGATTTGGAGTACACTTAGCTTTTCTCCATTTGCGGGGCTGAACTTGGTGTTCTTCTAGACCTTGGTTGTTGATTTTGGGGAATCTCTGGAGTTGCCTAAAGGAAGTTAAGTAACTTGTCGTATTTGATGGGGAATGTCGGATGGCTCTGGAGCCAATGCAGCGCAATCGTGCCTCATCTTGTGTTGATTTCGGGTACACGGATCTCTTTCGTGTTGCTGCGGTGACCTCAGGGCCCCTATAGACTTGTGACAGTGTTCTTGGGGACTCTCTGAAGTTCCATCCAGGAAGTCCAGACTCCTTTCATGTTTGAAAGGGGAACACGGAATTGCTCTGCATGCACTGCAGGGGAATCAGGCCTCATCTGGCAGCGAGTGGGAAGTCTCGTGGTTTTTTCTCAAGCTGCGGCGGGAACCTGGGGTATATTCTCGAGTTAGGGGGTGGATTGCCCTTCAAAACTCGTGTTTAATCCGTGATGTTAGGAGTCATGTCTCGTTGCCAGGGACACATCGGGATTCTCCTTGAGGGTTGGCAGCCCAATAGGGACCTCTCTTTATTTGAGACTTGGGACCCAGGATCCTTTTCCAGGTGCCACAGTGATATTGGGATTCCAATCAGTTTTCATTGGGATTCAGGCATCCTCTCCTTTGGAAGCATTGAACTGCAAGTTCCTTTCGAATTTTCAAAGGCATATGAGGCCTCCTGTCGAGAAGAGGCGGGTAGTTACTGCTCTCTCTAAAGTCTCCATTAGGGATTCAGACATCTCATCTTCTTGTGAAATGAAAGACGATCTTGCATTCAAATCACTGCAGAGAAATCCGGCCTTATTTCGAGTCAGGGTATCTCCGTGTCCAGTCCATTTGGGGCAGCAAACTCAGGATCTCTCTTACATTCCTATAGCTGAGAAACTCCTCGTCTTCAGGTGCTGTAGAAAGTTGGCATTCATGTGAGTCGAACCCATGGAGTCATCTCTACTCTCGAAGTGATTTGTGGTACACGGATCTTTCCTCGATTTGCTATGCTAATCTTAGTGTTCTTCTAGAGTTGCGATGGTGTTCCCGGGTTATCTCCGTAGTTGATTAAGGAAAGACAAGCCAGTTGTGTTTGATGTTAACGGCCGAATGGCGCTGGATCTAATGCACGTGATTCAGGCCTCATCTCGAGATGATATGAGGGTAAACGGAATGCTTTCATGTTGCTGTTGTGACTTCTGGGTCCCTCTGTACTTGTGTCCATGTTCTTAGGGATTCTCTGGGGTTCCATCAAGGAAGTCAAGGCTCCTTTGTTTTTGACGAGAAACACGAAATTACTCTCCAATCGATGAATGGGTATCGAGCATATTCTCACAGCGTGGAGAAGTTTCATGGTTTTTCTCGAGTTGCAGCAGTAACCTTGGGAATATTCTCGAGTTAAGATGGGGATGGTCCTTCAAAACTCGGGTTTGTTCAGTGACGTCAGGACTTTTATCTAGTTGCTTGGGACACCTCGGTATTCTCCTCGACGCTTGGCAGGGAATTAGGGACGCCTCTCGAGCTGAAGCGTGAGACTCAAGTTCCATTCCCAGTTGCCACAGTGATGTTGGAATTCCTGTCAATCTTCAAGCGGACTCAGGCATAACCTCCTTTTGAAACATTGAACTCATTGAACTCGGAGTTCCTTGCGCGTTGTCAAAGGGATGTGAGGCCTCCCGTCGAGATGAGCCGGCAAACTATGGCTTTCTCTAGGGTCTCCACAGGGGAATCAGACATCCCTTCATCTTGTGAGATGAAAGACGAACCTGCATTCAAGTCACTGCAGGTAAATCAGACCCTATTTAGAGTCAGGACACTTCGTTGTCCGTTCTTCTTGAGGCAGCAAACTTTGATTCCCCCTCACATACCTACTGCTGAGAGATGCCTCATCTTAAGGTGCTTTTGGAATGTCTTCATTCCTCTTGAGACGGTGCCAGGTATTCCGCTCACATCTTGAGATGATTTGGAGTACACTTAGCTTTTCTTAATTTGCGGTGCTGAACTTGGTGTTCTTCTAGACTTTGGTTGTTGATTTCGGGGAATCTCTAGAGTTGCCTAAAGGAATTTAAGTCCCTTGTCGTGTTTGATGGGGAATGTGGGATGGCTCTGGAGCCAATGCAGCGCAATCTGGCCTCGTCTTGAGTTGATTTCTGGTACACGGATCTCTTTTTGTTGCTGCGGAGTCGTCAGGGCCCCTGTAGACTTTTGACAGTGTTCTTCGGGATTTTCTGGAGTTTCATCGAGGAAGTCCAGGCATCTATGATGTTTGATGTGGAACACGAATTTGCTCTGCATGCATTGCAGTGAAACTGAGCCTCATTCGTTGGCGAGGGGGAAGTCTCATGGTTTTTCATGAGTTGTTGCTGGAAGGGGGTGTACATTCCTGAGTCAGCATGGAGAAGGCCCTTCAAAAGTCGTGTTCGTTCAGTGACTTTAGCACTCCTGTCTAGCTGTGAGGGACACATCGGAATTATCGAGGCTTGACATGGCAATAGCACGCCTCTTGAGGGGAGGAGGGAGTCCCAGGTTTCCTTTCAGGTGCCACAGGAATATTGGAAATCCTATCAATTTTCAAGAGGAGTCAGGCATCGTGTTCTTTTGAAGCATTGATATCCGAGATGCTCTCTTGTTGTCAAAGTGATGTGAGGTTTCTTGTCCAGATAAGGTGGGGAACTATGGCTTTCTCTAAGGTCTCTACAGGGGATTCAGACATCCCATCATTTTGTGAGATGAAAGACGGACCTGCATTCAAGTCATTGCAGGGAAATCCTACCTTATTTCGAGTCAGGGCACCTCGGTGTCCGTTCTTCTTGAGGCAGCAAACTTAGATTCCCCCTCACGTACCTACTGCTGAGAGCTGCCTCATCTTAAGGTGCTTGTGAAATGTCTTCATTCCTCTTGAGACGGTGCCAGCGATTCCGCTCTCATCTTGGGATGATTTGGAGTACACTTAGCTTTTCTCCATTTGCGGGGCAGAACTTGGTGTTCTTCTAGACATTGGTTGTTGATTTCGGGAATCTCTGGAGTTGCCTAAAGGAAGTTAAGTCCCTTGTCGTGTTTGATGGGGAATGTGAAATGGCTCTGGAGTCAAAGCAGTGCAATCGGGCCTCATCTTGAGTTGATTTCGGGTACACGGATCTCCTTCGTGTAGGTGCGGTGACGTCAGGGCCCCTATAGATTTGTGACAGTGTTCTTGGGGAAACTCTGAAGTTCCATCCAGGAAGTCCAGACTCCTATCATGATTGAAAGGGGAACACGGAATTGGTCTGCATGTACTGCAGATGAATCAGGCCTCATCGGGCAGCGAGGGGGAAGTCTCGTGGTTTTTCTCGAGTTGCGGTGGGAACCTGGGTTATATTCTCGAGTTAGGGGGTGGATTGCCCTTCAAAACTCGTGTTTATTCCATGATGTCAGGAGTCATGTCTCGTTGCCAGGGACACATTGGGATTCTCCTTGAGGGTTGGCAGGGCAATAGGGAACCCTCTTTATTTGAGACTTGGGATCCAGATTCCTGTTCCAGGTGGCACAGTGATATTGGGTTCCCTATCAGTTTTCAATGGGATTCAGGCATCGTCTCCTTTGGAAGCATTGAATTCCAAGTTCCTTTCGAATTTTTAAAGGCATGTGAGGCCTCCTGTCCAGAAGAGGCGGGGAACTACTGCTTTCTCTAAAGTATCCACAGGGGATAAAGACATCCCTTTACCTTGTGAAATGAAAGACGATCTTGCATCCAAATCACTGCAGGGAAATCTGGCCTTATTTCGAGTCAGGGCATCTTCGTGTCCAGTCCACTTGGGGCAGCAAACTCAGGATCTCTCTTACATTCCTATACCTGAGAAACTCCTCTTCTTGAGGTGCTGTAGAAAGTTGGCATTCATGTGAGTCGAACCCATGGAGTCATCTCTACTCTCGAGGTGATTTGTGGTACACGCAGCTTTCCTCGATTTGCTGTGCTAAACTTGGTGTTCCTCTAGAGTTGGGAAGGTGTTCCCGGGTAAACTCCGATGTTGATTAAGGAAAGACAAGCCACTTGTGTTTGATGATGACGGCAGTATGGCTCTGGATCTAATGCAGGGGATTCAGGCCTTATCTCAAAATGATGTGAGCTTACATGGAATAGTTTCATGTTGCTGTAGTGAAATCGTGGTCCTTCTATACTTGTGTCAGTGTTCTTAGGGATTCTCTGGAGTTCCATCAAAGTAGTCAAGGCTCCTTTTTTTTTGAGGAGAAACACGAAATTACTCTCCAATCTATGAATGGGTATCGAGCCTCTTCTCACAGCGTGGCGAAGTTTCATGGTTTTTCTCGATTTGCAACAGGAACCTTGGAAATCTTCTCTAGTTAAGATGGGGATGGCCCTTCAAAACTCGGGTTTGTTCAGCGACGTCAGCCCTCTCGTCTAGTTGCTTGGGAAACCTCGATATTCTCTTCGGCGCTTGGCAGGACAGTAGGGATGCCTCTCAAGGTGAGGCGTGAGACCCAGGTTCCCTTCCCAGTTGCCACAGGGATATTGGAATTCCTGTCAATCTTCAAGCGGACTCAGGCATCGTCTCCTTGTGAAACATTGAATTCATTGAACTCGGGATTCCTTGGGCGTTGTCAAAGAGATGTGAGGCATCCCGTCGAGATGAGGCGGCGAACTAGGGCTTTCCCTAGGTTCTCCACAGGGAACTCAGACATCCCTTCATTTTGTGAGATGAAAGACAAACCTGTGTTCAAGTCACTGCAGGGAAATTCGGCCTTATTTCGAGTCCGGGCACCTCGGTTTCCGTTCTTCTTGAGGCAGCAAACTTAGATTCCTCCCCACACATCTACTTCTGTGAGATACCTCAACTTAAGGTGCTTGTGGAATGTCTTCATTCCTCTTGAGATGGTGCCAGGGATTCCGCTCTCAGCTTTAGATGGTTTGGAGTACACTTAGCTTTTCTCCATTTGTGGGGTTTAACTTGGTGTTTTTCTAAACTTTGGTTGGTGATTTCTGGAAATTTCTCGAGTTGCCTAAAGGAAGTTAAGTCCCTTTCCGTGTTTGGTGGGGAATGTGGGATGGCTCTGGAGCCAATGCAGCACAATCGGGCCTCATCTTGAGTTGATGTCCTGTATAAAGATCTCTTTCGTGTTACTGCGGTGACGTCAGGTCCCCTAAAGACTTGTGACAGTGTTCTTGGGGACTCTCTGAAGTTCCATCCAGGAAGTCCAGCCTCCTTTCATGTTTGAAAGGGGAACACGGAATTGCTCTGCATGCACTGCAGGGGAATCAGGCCTCATCTGGCAGCGACTGGGAAGTCTAGTGGTTTTTCTCAAGCTGCGGCGGGAACCTGGGGTATATTCTCGAGTTAGGGGGTGGATTGCCCTTCAAAACTCGTGTTTATTCCGTGATGTCAGGAGTCATGTCTTGTTGCCAGGGACACATCGGGATTCTCCTTGAGGGTTGGCAGCCCAATAGGGTCCCCTCTTTATTTGAGACTTGGGACCCAGGATCCTTTTCCAGGTGCCACAGTGATATTGGGTTTCCAATCAGTTTTCATTGGGATTCAGGCATCGTCTCCTTTGGAAGCATTGAACTGCAAGTTACTTTCGAATTTTCAAAGGCATATGAGACCTCCTGTCGAGACGAGGTGGGTAGTTACTGCTTTCTCTAAAGTCTCCACTAGGGATTCAGACATCTCATCTTCTTGTGAAATGAAAGACGATCTTGTATTCAAATCACTGCAGAGAAATCCGGCCTTATTTCGAGTCAGGGCATCTCCGTGTCCAGTCCATTTTGAGCAGCAAACACAGGATCTCTCTTACATTCCTATAGCTGAGAAACTCCTCGTCTTGAGGTGCTGTAGAAAGTTGGTATTCATGTGAGTCGAACCCATGGAGTCATCTCTACTCTCGAGGTGATTTGTGGTACACGGAGCTTTCCTCGATTTGCTATGCTAAACTTGGTCTTCCTCTAGAGTTGCGATGGGGTTCCCGGGTTATCTCCGTAGTTGATTAAGGAAAGACAAGCCAGTTGTGTTTGATGTTACCGGCCGAATGGCGCTGGATCTAATGCACGTGATTCAGGCCTCATCTCGAGATGATATGAGGGTACACGGAATGCTTTCATGTTGCTGTTGTGACTTCTGGGTCCCTCTGTACTTGTGACCGTGTTCTTAGGGATTCTCTGGGGTTCCATCAAGGAAGTCAAGACTCCTTTGTTTTTGACGAGAAACACGAAATTACTCTCCAAATGATGAATGGGAATCGAGCATATTCTCACAGCGTGGAGAAGTTTCATGGTTTTTCTCGAGTTGCAGCAGTAACCTTGGGAATATTCTTGAGTTAAGATGGGGATGACCCTTCAAAACTCGGGTTTGTTCAGTGACGTCAGGACTTTTATCTAGTTGCTTGGGACACCTCGGTATTCTCCTCGACGCTTGCCAGGGAATTAGGGACGCCTCTCGAGCTGAAGCGTGAGACTCATGTTCCATTTCCAGTTGCCACAGTGATGTTGGAATTCCTGTCAATCTTCAAGCGGACTCAGGAATCACCTCCTTTTGAAACATTGAACTCATTGAACTCGGGGTTCCTTGCGCGTTGTCAAAGGAATGTGAGGCCTTCCGTCGAGATGAGGCAGCGAACTATGGCTTTATCTAGGGTCTCCACAGGGGATTCAGACATCCCTTCATCTTGTGAGATGAAAGACGAACCTGCATTCAAGTCACTGCAGGTAAATCAGACCCTATTTAGAGTCAGGACACTTCGTTGTCCGTTCTTCTTGAGGCAGCAAATTTTGATTCCCCCTCACATACCTACAGCTGAGAGATGCCTCATCTTAAGGTGCTTTTGGAATGTCTTCATTTCTCTTGAGACGGTGCCAGGTATTCCGCTCTCATCTTGAGATGATTTGGAGTACACTTAGCTTTTCTTAATTTGCGGGGCTGAACTTGGTGTTCTTCTAGACTTTGGTTGTTGATTTCGGGGAATCTCTAGAGTTGCCTAAAGGAAGTTAAGTCCCTTGTCGTGTTTGATGGGGAATGTGGGATGGCTCTGGAGCCATGCAGCGCAATCTGGCCTCATCTTGAGTTGATTTCGGGTACACGGATCTCTTTTTGTTGCTGCGGAGTGGTCAGGGCCCCTGTAGACTTTTGACAGTGTTCTTCGGGATTTTCTGGAGTTTCATCGAGGAAGTCCAGGCATCTATGGTGTTTGATGTGGAACACGAATTTGCTCTGCATGCATTGCAGTGAAACTGAGCCTCATTCGTTGGCAATGGGGAAGTCTCATGGTTTTTCATGAGTTGTTGCTGGAAGGGGGTGCACATTCCTCAGTCAGCATGGAGAAGGCCCTTCAAAAGTCTTGTTCGTTCAGTGACTTTAGCACTCCTGTCTAGCTGTGAGGGACACATCGGAATTATCGAGGATTGACATGGCAATAGCACGCGTCTTGAGGTGAGGAGGGAGTCCCAGGTTTCCTTTCAGGTGCCACAGGAATATTGGAAATCCTATGAATTTTCAAGAGGAGTCAGGCATCGTGTTCTTTTCAAGCATTGATATCCGAGATCCTCTCGTGTTGTCAAAGGGATGTGAGGTTTCTTGTCCAGATAAGGCGGGGAACTATGGCTTTCTCTAAGGTCTCTACAGGGGATTCAGACATCCCATCATTTTGTGAGATGAAAGACGGACCTGCATTCAAGTCACGGCAGGGAAATCCGGCCCTATTTAGAGTCAGGACAGTTCATTGTCCGTTCTTCTTGAGGCAGCAAACTTAGATTCCCCCTCACATACCTACTGCTGAGAGCTGCCTCATCTTAAGTTGCTTGTGGAATGTCTTCATTCCTCTTGAGACGGTGCCAGTGATTCCGCTCTCATCTTGAGATGATTTGCAGTACACGTAGCTTTTCTCCATTTGCGGGGCAGAACTTGGTGTTCTTCTAGACATTGGTTGTTGATTTCGGGGAATCTCTGGAGTTGCCTAAAGGAAGTTAAGTCCCTTGTCGTGTTTGATGGGGAATGTGAAATGGCTCTGGAGCCAATGCAGCGCCATCGGGCCTCATGTTTAGTTGATGTCGTTTATACGGATCTCTTTCGTGTTTCTGCGGTAACGTCAGGGCCCCTAAAGATTTATGACAGTGTTCTTGGGGACTCTCTGAAGTTCCATCCAGGAAGTCCAGACTCCTTTCATGTTTGAAAGGGGAACACGGAATTGCTCTGCATGCACTGCAGGGGAATCAGGCCTCATCAGGCAGCGAGTGGGAAGTCTAGTGGTTTTTCTCGAGCTGCGGCGGGAACCTGGAGTATATTCTCGAATTAGTGGGTGAATTGCCCTTCAAAACTCGTGTTTATTCCGTGATGTCAGGAGTCATGTCTCGTTGCCAGGGACACATCGGGATTCTCCTTGAGGGTTGGCAGCCCAATAGGGACCCCTCTTTATTTGAGACTTGGGCCCCAGGATCCTTTTCCAGGTACCACAGTGATATTGGGATTCCAATCAGTTTTCATTGGGATTCAGGCATCGTCTCCTTTGGAAGCATTGAACTGCAAGTTCCTTTCGAATTTTCAAAGGCATATGAGGCCTCCTGTCGAGAAGAGGCGGGTAGTTACTGCTTTCTCTAAAGTCTCCACTAGGGATTCAGACATTTCATCTTCTTGTGAAATGAAAGACGATCTTGTATTCAAATCACTGCAGAGAAATCCGGCCTTATTTCGAGTCAGGGCATCTCCGTGTCCAGTCCATTTTGGGCAGCAAACTCAAGATCTCTCTTACATTCCTATAGCTGAGAAACTCCTCGTCTTCAGGTGCTGTAGAAAGTTGGCATTCATGTGAGTCGAACCCATGGTGTCATCTCTACTCTCGAGGTGATTTGTGGTACACGGAGCTTTCCTCGATTTGCTATGCTAAACTTGGTGTTCCTCTAGAGTTGCGATGGTGTTCCCGGGTTATCTCCGTAGTTGATTAAGGAAAGACAAGCCAGTTGTGTTTGATGTTAACGGCCGAAAGGCGCTGGATCTAATGCTCGTGATTCAGGCCTCATCTCGAGATGATATGAGGGTAAACGGAATGCTTTCATGTTGCTGTTGTGACTTCTGGGTCCCTCTGTACTTGTGTCCCTGTTCTTAGGGATTCTCTGGGCTTCCATCAAGGAAGTCAGGGCTCCTTTGTTTTTGACGAGAAACACGAAATTACTCTCCAGTCAATGAATGGGTATCGAGCATATTCTCACAGCGTGGAGAAGAGTCGTGGTTTTTCTCGAGTTGCAGCAGTAACCTTGGGAACATTCTCGATTTAAGATGGGGATGGTCCTTCAAAACTCGGGTTTGTTCAGTGACGTCATGACTTTTATCTATTTGCTTGGGACACCTCGGTATTCTCCTCGACGCTTGGCAGGGAATTAGGGACGCCTCTTGAGCTGAAGCGTGAGACTCATGTTCCATTTCCAGTTGCCACAGTGATGTTGGAATTCCTGTCAATCTTCAAGCGGACTCAGGCATAACCTCCTTTTGAAACATTGAACTCATTGAACTCGGGGTTCCTTGCGCGTTGTCAAAGTGATGTGAGGCCTCCCGTCGAGATGAGGCCGCGAACTATGGCTTTCTCTAGGGTATCCACAGGGGATTCAGACATCCCTTCATCTTGTGAGATGAAAGCGAACCTGCATTCAAGTCACGGCAGGGAAATCCGGCCCTATTTAGAGTCAGGACAGTTCGTTGTCCGTTCTTCTTGAGGCAGCAAACTTTGATTCCCCCTCACATACCTACTGCTGAGAGATGCCATATCTTAAGGTGCTTGTGGAATGTCTTCATTCCTCTTGAGACGGTGCCAGGTATTCCCCTCTCATCTTGAGATGATTTGGAGTACACTTAGCTTTTCTTAATTTGCGGGGCTGAACTTGGTGTTCTTCTAGACTTTGGTTGTTCATTTTGGGGAATCTCCAGAGTTGCCTAAAGGAAGTTAAGTCCCTTGTCGTGTTTGATGGGGAATGTGGGATGGCTCTGGAGCCAATGCAGCGCAATCTGGCCTCATCTTGAGTTGATTTCTGGTACACGGATCTCTTTTTGTTGCTGCGGAGTGGTCAGGGCCACTGTAGACTTTTGACAGTGTTCTTCGGGATTTTCTGGAGTTCCATCGAGGAAATCAAGGCATCTTTGGTGTTTGATGTGGAAAACGAATTTGCTCTGCATGCATTGCAGTGAAACTGAGCCTCATTCGTTGGCGAGGGGGAAGTCTCATGGTTTTTCCTTGGTTGTTGTTGGAAGGGGGTGTACATTCCTGAGTCAGCATGGAGATGGCCCTTCAAAAGTCGTGTTCGTTCAGTGACTTCAGCACTCCTGTCTAGCTGTGAGGGACACATCGGAATTATCGAGGCTTGACATGTCAATAGCATGCCTCTTGAGGTGAGGAGGGAGTCCCAGGTTTCTTTTCAGGTGCCACAGGAATATTGGAAATCCTATCAATTTTCAAGAGGAGTCAGGCATCGTGTTCTTTTGAAGCATTGATATCTCAGATCCTCTCTTGTTGTCAAAGGGATGTGAGGATTCTTGTCCAGATAAGGCGGGGAACTATGGCGTTCTCTAAGGTCTCTACAGGGGATGCAGACATCCCATCATTTTGTGAAATGAACGACGGACCTGCATTCAAGTTATTGCAGGGAAATCCGGCCTTATTTCGAGTCAGGGAACCTCGGTGTCCGTTCTTCTTCAGGTAGCAAACTTAGATTCCCTGTCACATACCTACTGCTGAGAGCTGTCTCATCTTAAGGTGCTTGTGGAATGTCTTCATTCCTCTTGAGACAGGGCAGGGTTTCCGCTCTCATCTTGAGATGATTTGCAGTACACTTAGCTTTTCTCCATTTGGGGGGCAGAACTTGGTGTTCTTCTAGACATTGGTTGTTGATTCCAGGGAATCTCTGGAGTTGCCTAAAGGAAGTTAAGTCCCTTGTCGTGTTTGATGGGGAATGTGAAATGGCTCTGGAGCCAAAGCAGCGCAATCGGGCCTCATCTTGAGTTGATTTCGGGTACACGGTTCTCCTTCGTGTAGGTGCGGTGACGTCAGGGCCCCTATAGATTTGTGACGGTGTTCTTGGGGACTCTCTGAAGTTCCATCCAGGAAGTCCAGACTCCTATCATGATTGAAAGGGGAACACGGAATTGGTCTGCATGTACTGCAGATGAATCAGGCCTCATCTGGTAGCGAGGGGGAAGTCTCGTGGTTTTTCTCGAGTTGCGGTGGGAACCTGGGGTATATTCTCGAGTTAGGGGGTGGATTGCCCTTCAAAACTCGTGTTTATTCCGTGATGTCAGGTGTCATATCTCGTTGCCAGGGACACATCGGGATTCTCCTTGAGGGTTGGCAGGGCAATAGGGAACCCTCTTTATTTGAGACTTGGGATCCAGATTCCTGTTCCAGGTGGCACAGTGATATTGGGTTCCCTATCAGTTTTCAATGGGATTCAGGCATCGTCTCCTTTGGAAGCATTGAACTCCAAGTTCCTTTTGAATTTTCAAAGGCATGTGAGGCCTCCGGTCCAGAAGAGGCGGGGAACTACTGCTTTCTCTAAAGTCTCCACAGGGGATTCAGACAACCCTTTACCTTGTGAAATGAAAGACTATCCTGCATCCAAATCAATGCAGGGAAATCTGGCCTTATTTCGAGTCAGGGCATCTTCGTGTCTAGTCCACTTGGGGCAGCAAACTCAGGATCTCTCTTACATTCCTATAGCTGAGAAACTCCTCTTCTTGAGGTGCTGTAGAAAGTTGACATTCATGTGAGTCGAACCCATGGAGTCATCTCTACTCTCGAAGTTATTTGTGGTACACGCAGCTTTCCTCGAGTTGCTGTGCTAAACTTTTTGTTCCTCTAGAGTTGGGACGGTGTTCCCGGGTTAACTCCGGTGTTGATTAAGGAAAGTCAAGCCACTTGTGTTTGATGATGACGGCAGTATTGCTCTGGATCTAATGCAGGGGATTCAGGGCTCATCTCGAAATGATGTGTGGTTACACGGAATACTTTCATGTTGCTGTTGTGAAATCTTGGTCCCTCTATACTTGTGTCAGTGTTCTTAGGCTTTCTCTGGAGTTCCATCCAAGTAGTCAAGGCTCCTTTCTTTTTGAGGAGAAACACGAAATTACTCTCCAATCTATGAATGGGTATCGAGCCTCTTCTCACAGCCTGGAGAAGTTTCATGGTTTTTCTCGAGTTGCAACAGGAACCTTGGAAATATTCCCGAGGTAAGATGGGGATGGCCCTTCAAAACTCGGGTTTGTTCAGCGACGTCAGCCCTCTCGTCTAGTTGCTTGGGAAACCTCGATTATCTCTTCGGCGCTTGGCAGGACACTAGGGACGCCTCTCAAGGTGAGGCGTTAGACCCAGGTTCCCTTCCGAGTTGCCACAGGGATATTGAAATTCCTGTCCATCTTCAAGCGGACTCAGGCATCGTCTCCTTGTGAAACATTGAACTCATTGAACTCGGGGTTCCTTGGGCGTTGTCAAAGAGATGTGAGGCATCCCGTCGAGATGAGGCGGCGAACTAGGGCTTTCCCTAGGGTCTCCACGATGGACTCAGACATCCCTTCATCTTGTGAGATGAAAGACAAACCTGCGTTAAAGTCACTGCAGGGAAATTCGGCCTTATTTCGAGTCCGGGCACCTCGGTTTCCGTTCTTCTTGAGGCAGCAAACTTAGATTACCCCCCACACACCTACTGCTGTGAGATGCCTCAACTTAAGGTACTTGTGGAATGTCTTCATTCCTCTTGAGACGGTGCCAGGGATTCCGCTTTCAGCTTTAGATGGTTTGGAGTACACCTAGCTTTTCTCCATTTGCGGGGTTTAACTTGGTGTTCTTCTAAACTTTGGTTGGTGATTTCCGGAAATCTCTCGAGTTGCCTAAAGGAAGTTAAGTCCCTTTCCGTGTTTGATTGGGAATGTGGGATGGCTCTGGAGCCAATGCAGCGCAATCGGGCCTCATCTTGAGTTGATGTCGTGTGTACGGATCTCTTTCGAGTTGCTGCGGTGACGTCAGGGCCCCTAAAGACTTGTGACAGTGTTCTTGGGGACTCTCTGAAGTTCCATCCAGGAAGTCCAGACTCCTTTCATGTGTGAAAGGGGAACACGGAATTGCTCTGCATGCACTGCAGGGGAATCAGGCCTCATTTGGCAGCGAGTGGGAAGTCTCGTGGTTTTTCTCGAGCTGCGGCGGGAACCTGGGGTATATTCTCGAGTTAGGGGGTGGATTGCCCTTCAAAACTCGTGTTTATTCCGTGATGTCAGGAGTCATGTCTCGTTGCCAGGGACACATCGGGATTCTCCTTGAGGGTTGGCAGGGAAATAGGGACCCCTCTTTATTTGAGACTTGGGACCCAGGATCCTTTCCCAGGTGCCACAGTGATATTGGGTTTCCAATCAGTTTTCATTGGGATTCAGGCATCGTCTCCTTTGGAAGCATTGAACTGCAAGTTCATTTCGAATTTTCAAAGGCATATGAGGCCTCCTGTCGAGACGAGGCGGGTAGTTACTGCTTTCTCTAAAGTCTCCACTAGGGATTCAGACATCTCATCTTCTTGTGAAATGAAAGACGATCTTGCATTCAAATCACTGCAGAGAAATCCGGCCTTATTTCTAGTCAGGGCATCTCCGTGTCCAGTCCATTTGGGGCAGCATACTCAGGATTTCTCTTATATTCCTATACCTGAGAAACTCCTCGTCTTGAGGTGCTGTAGTAAGTTGGCATTCATGTGAGTCGAACCCATGGAGTCATCTCTACTCTCGAGGTGATTTGTGGTACACGGAGCTTTCCTCGATTTGCTATGCTAAACTTGGTGTTCCTCTAAAGTTGCGATGGTGTTTTCGGGTTATCTCGGTAGTTGATTAAGGAATGACAAGCCAGTTGTGTTTGATGTTAACGGCCGAATGGCTCTGGATGTAATGCACGTGATTCAGGCCTCATCTCGAGATGATATGAGGGTAAACGGAATGCTTTCATGTTGCTGTTGTGACTTCTGGGTCCCTCTGTACTTGTGTCCGTGTTCTTAGAGATTCTCTGGGGTTCCATCAAGAAAGTCAAGGCTCCTTTGTTTTTGACGAGAAACACGAAATTACTCTCCAAACGATGAATGGGTATCGAGCATCTTCTCACAGCGTGGAGAAGTTTCATGGTTTTTCTCGAGTTGCAGCAGTAACCTTGGGAATATTCTCGAGTTAAATGGGGATGGCCCTTGAAAACTCGGGTTTGTTCAGTGACGTCAGGACTTTTATCTAGTTGCTTGGGACACCTTGGTATTCTCCTTGATGCTTGGCAGGGAATTAGGGACGCCTCTCGACCTGAAGCGTGAGACTCAAGTTCCATTCCCAGTTGCCACAGTGATGTTGGAATTCCTGTCAACCTTCAAGCGGACTCAGTCATCACCTCCTTTTGAAACATTGAACTCATTGTACTCGGGGTTCATTGCGCGGTGTCAAAGGGATGAGAGGCATCCCGTCCAGATGAGGCGGCGAACTATGTCTTTCTCTAGGGTCTCCGCAGGGGATTCAGACATCCCTTCATCTTGTGAGATGAAAGACGAACCTGCATTCAAGTCACTGCAGGGAAATCTGGCCTTATTTCGAGTCAGGGCACTTGGTTGTCCGTTTTTCTTGAGTCAACGAACTTAGATTCCCCCTCACATACCTACTGCTGAGAGATGCCTCATCTTAAGGTGCTTGTGGAATGTCTTCATTCCTCTTGAGACGGTGCCAGGGATTCCGCTCTCATCTTGAGATGATTTGGAGTACACTTAGCTTTTCTGCATTTCCGGGGCAGAACTTGGTGTTCTTCTAAACATCGATTGTTGATTTCGGGGAATCTCTGGAGTTGCCTAAAGGAAGTTAAGTCCCTTGTCGTGTTTGATGGTGAATGTAAAATGGCTCTGGAGCCAAAACAGCGCAATCGGGCCTCATCTTGAGTTGATTTCGGGTACACGGATCTCCTTCGTGTAGGTACTGTGACGTCAGGGCCCCTATAGATTTGAGACAGTGTTCTTGGGGACTCTCTGAAGTTCCATCCAGGAAGTCCAGACTCCTTTCATGATTGAAAGGGGAACACGGAATTGGTCTGCATGTACTGCAGGGGAATCAGGCCTCATCTGGCAGCGAGGGGGAAGTCTCGTGGTTTTTCTCGAGTTGCGGTGGGACCTGGGTTATATTCTCGAGGAAGGGGGTGGATTGCCCTTCAAAACTCGTGTTTATTCCGTGATGTCAGGAGTCATGTCTCGTTGCCAGGGACACATCGGGACTCTCCTTGAGGGTTGGCAGGGCAATAGGGAACCCTCTTTATTTGAGACTTGGGATCCAGATTCCTGTTCCAGGTGGCACAGTGATATTGGGTTCCCTATCAGTTTTCAATGGGATTCAGGCATCGTCTCCTTTGGAATCATTGAACTCCAAGTTCCTTTTAAATTTTCAAAGGCATGTGAGGCCTCCGGTCCAGAAGAGGCGGGGAACTACTGCTTTCTCTAAAGTCTCCACAGGGGATTCAGACAACCCTTTACCTTGTGAAATGAAAGACAATCCTGCATCCAAATCACTGCAGGGAAATCTGGCCTTATTTCGAGTCAGGGCATCTTCGTGTCCAGTCCACTTGGGGCAGCAAACTCAGGATCTCTCTTACATTCCTATAGCTGAGAAACTCCTCTTCTTGAGGTGCTGTAGAAAGTTGGCATTCATGTGAGTCGAATCCATGGAGTCATCTCTACTCTCGAGGTGATTTGTGGTACACGCAGCTTTCCTCGAGTTGCTGTGCTAAACTTGGTGTTCCTCTAGAGTTGGGACGGTGTTCCCGGGTTAACTCCTGTGTTGATTAAGGAAAGACAAGCCACTTGTGTTTGATGATGACGGTAGTATGGCTCTGGATCTAATGCAGGGGATTTAGGGCTCATCTCGAAATGATGTGTGGTTACACGGAATACTTTCATGTTGCTGTTGTGAAATCTTGGTCCCTCTATACTTGTGTCAGTGTTCTTAGGCATTCTCTGGAGTTCCATCCAAGTAGTCAAGGCTCCTTTCTTTTTGAGGAGAAACACGAAATTACTCTCCAATCTATGAATGGATATCGAGCCTCTTCTCACAGCCTGGAAATGTTTCATGGTTTTTCTCGAGTTGCAACAGGAACCTTGGAAATATTCTCGAGGTAAGATGGGGATGGCCCTTCAAAACTCGGGTTTGTTCAGCGACGTCAACCCTCTCGTCTAGTTGCTTGGGAAACCTCGATTATCTCTTCGGCGCTTGGCAGGACACTAGGGACGCCTCTCAAGGTGAGGCGTGAGACCCAGGTTCCCTTCCGAGTTGCCACAGGGATATTGAAATTCTTGTCCATCTTCAAGCGGACTCAGGCATCATATCCTTGTGAAACAGTGAACTCATTGAACTCGGGGTTCCTTGGGCGTTGTCAAAGAGATGTGAGGCATCCCGTCGAGATGAGGCGGTGAACTAGGGCTTTCCCTAGGGTCTCCACAGGGGACTCAGACATCCCTTCATCTTGTGAGATGAAAGACAAACCTGCGTTCAAGTCACTGCAGGGAAATTCGGCCTTATTTCGAGTCCGGGCACCTCGGTTTCCGTTCTTCTTGAGGCAGCAAACTTAGATTACCCCCCACACACCTACTGCTGTGAGATGCCTCAACTTAAGGTACTTGTGGAATGTCTTCATTCCTCTTGAGATGGTGCCAGGAATTCCGCTTTCAGCTTTAGATGGTTTGGAGTACACCTAGCTTTTCTCCATTTGCGGGGTTTAACTTGGTGTTCTTCTAAACTTTGGTTGGTGATTTCCAGAAATCTCTCGAGTTGCCTAAAGGAAGTTAAGTCCCTTTCCGTGTTTGATTGGGAATGTGGGATGGCTCTGGAGCCAATGCAGCGCAATCGGGCCTCATCTTGAGTTGATGTCGTGTGTACGGATCTCTTTCGTGTTGCTGCGGTGACGTCAGGGCCCCTAAAGACTTATGACAGTGTTCTTGGGGACTCTCTGAAGTTCCATCCAGGAAGTCCAGACTCCTTTCATGTGTGAAAGGGGAACACGGAATTGCTCTGCATGCACTGCAGGGGAATCAGGCCTCATCTGGCAGCGAGTGGGAAGTCTCGTGGTTTTTCTCGAGCTGCGGTGGGAACCTGGGGTATATTCTCGACTTAGGGGGTGGATTGCCCTTCAAAACTGGTGTTTATTCCGTGACGTCAGGAGTCATGTCTCGTTGCCAGGGACACATCGGGATTCTCCTTGAGGGTTGGCAGGGAAATAGGGACCCCTCTTTATTTGAGACTTGGGACCCAGGATCCTTTTCCAGGTGCCACAGTGATATTGGGTTTCCAATCAGTTTTCATTGGGATTCAGGCATCGTCTCCTTTGGAAGCATTGAACTGCAAGTTCATTTCGAATTTTCAAAGGCATATGAGGCCTCCTGTCGAGACGAGGCGGGTAGTTACTGCTTTCTCTAAAGTCTCCACTAGGGATTCAGACATCTCATCTTCTTGTGAAATGAAAGACGATCTTGCATTCAAATCACTGCAGAGAAATCCGGCCTTATTTCTAGTCAGGGCATCTCCGTGTCCAGTCCATTTGGGGCAGCAAACTCAGAATCTCTCTTATATTCCTATAGCTGAGAAACTCCTCGTCTTGAGGTGCTGTAGTAAGTTGGCATTCATGTGAGTCGAACCCATGGAGTCATCTCTACTCTCGAGGTGATTTGTGGTATACGGAGCTTTCCTCGAGTTGCTGTGCTAAACTTGGTGTTCCTCTAGAGTTGCGATTATGTTCCCGGGTTATCTCCGTAGTTGATTAAGGAAAGACAAGCCAGTTGTGTTTGATGTTAACGGCCGAATGGCGCTGGATCAAATGCACGTGATTCAGGCCTCATCTCGAGATGATATGAGGGTAAACGGAATGCTTTCATGTTGCTGTTGTGACTTCTGGTTCCCTCTGTACTTGTGTCCGTGTTCTTAGGGATTCTCTGGGGTTCCATCAAGGAAGTCAAGGCTCCTTTGTTTTTGACGAGAAACACGAAATTACTCTCCAAACGATGAATGGGTATCGAGCCTCTTCTCACAGCGTGGAGAAGTTTCATGGTTTTTCTCGAGTTGCAAGAGGAACGTTTTAAATATTCTCGAGTTAAGATGGGGATGGCCCTTCAAAACTCGGGTTTGTTCAGTGACGTCACGACTTTTATCTAGTTGCTTGGGACACCTCGGTATTCTCCTCGACGCTTGGCAGGGAATTAGGGATGCCTCTCGAGCTGAAGCATGAGACTCAAGTTACATTTCCAGTTGCCACAGTGATGTTGAAATTCCTGTCAATCTTCAAGCGGACTCAGGCATCACCTCCTTTTGAAACATTGAACTCATCGAACTCGGGGATCATTGCACGTTGTCAAAGGGATGTGAGGCATCCCATCGAGATGAGGCGGTGAACTATGGTTTTCTCTAGGGTGTTCACAGGGGATTCAGACATCCCTTCATTTTGTGAGATGAAAGATGAACCTGCATTCAAGTCACTGCAGGGAAATCCGGCCTTATTTCGAGTCAGGGACTTCGTTGTCCGTTTTTCTTGAGGCAGCAAACTTAGATTCCCCCTCACATACTTACTGCTGAGAGATGCCTCATCTTAAGGTGCTTGTGGAATGTCTTCATTCCTCTTGAGACGGTGCCAGGGATTTCGCTCTCATCTTGAGATGATTTGGAGTACACTTAGCTTTTCTTAATTTGCGGGGCTGAACTTGGTGTTCTTCTAGACTTTGGTTGTTGATTTCGGGGAATCTCTAGAGTTGCCTAAAGGAAGTTAAGTCCCTTGTCGTGTTTGATGGGGAATGTGGGATGGCTCTGGAGCCAATGCAGCGCAATCGGGCCTCATCCTGTGTTGATTTCGGGTACACGGATCTCTTTTTGTTGCTGCGGAGACGTCAGGGCCCCTATAGACTTTTAACAGTATTCTTCGGGATTTTCTGAAGTTCCATCGAGGAAGTCCAGGCATCTTTGGAGTTTGATGTGGAACACGAATTTGATCTGCATGCATTGCAGTGGAACTTAACCTCATTCGTTGGCGAGGGGGAAGTCTCATGGTTTTTCGTGAGTTGTTGCTGGAAGGGGGTGTACATTCCTGCGTCAGCATGGAGAAGGCCCTTCAAAAGTCGTGTTCGTTCAGTGACTTCAGCACTCCTGTCTAGCTGTGAGGGACACATCGGAATTCTCAAGGCTTGACATGGCAATAGCACGCCACTTGAGGTGAGGAGGGAGTCCCAGGTTTCCTTTCAGGTGAGACAGGAATATTGGAAATCCTATCAATTTTCAAGAGGAGTCAGGCATCTTGTTCTTTAGAAGCATTGATATCCGAGATCCTCTCTTGTTGTCAAAGGGATGTGAGGTTTCTTGTCCAGATAAGGCGGGGAACTACGGCTTTCTCTAAGGTCTCTACAGGGGATTCAGACATCCCATCATTTTGTGAGATGAAAGACGGACCTGCATTCAAGTCATTGCAGGGAAATCCGGCCTTATTTCGAGTCAGGGCACCTCGGTGTCCGTCCTTCTTGAGGCAAAAATCTTAGATTCCCCCTCACATACCTACTGCTAAGAGCTGCCTCATGTTAAGGTGCTTGTGGAATGTCTTCATTCCTCTTGAGACGGTGCCAGGGATTCCGCTCTCATCATTGGATGATTTGGAGTACACTTAGCTTTTCTGCATTTGTGGGGCTGAACTTGGTGTTCTTCTAGACTTTGGTTGTTAATTTTGGGGAATTTCTGGAGTTGCCTAAAGTTAGTTAAGTCCCTTGTCGTGTTTGATGGGGAATGTGAAATGGCTCTGGAGCCAAAGCAGTGCAATCGGGCCTCATCTTGAGTTGATTTCGGGTACACGGGTTTCTTTCGTGTACGTGCGGTGACGTCAGGGCCCCTATAGATTTGAGACAGTGTTCTTGGGGACTCTCTGAAGTTCCATCCAGGAAGTCCAGACTCCTTTCATAATTGAAAGGGGAACACGGAATTGGTCTGCATGTACTGCAGGGGAATCAGGCCTCATCTGGCAGCGAGGGGGAAGTCTCGTGGTTTTTCTCGAGTTGCGGTGAGACCCTGGGGTATATTCTCGAGTTAGGGGATGGATTGCCCTTCAAAACTCGTGTTTATTCCGTGATGTCAGGAGTCATGTCTCGTTGCCAGGGACACATCGGGATTCTCCTTGAGGGTTGGCAGGGCAATAGGGAACCCTCTTTATTTGAGACTTGGGATCCAGATTTCTGTTCCAGGTGGCACAGTGATATTGGGTTCCCTATCAGTTTTCAATGGGATTCAGGCATCGTCTCCTTTGGAAGCATTGAACTCCAAGTTCCTTTCGAATTTTCAAATGCATGTGAGGCCTCCTGTCCAGAAGAGGCGGGGAATTACTGCTTTCTCTAAAGTCTCCACAGGGGATTCAGACAACCCTTTACCTTGTGAAATGAAAGACTATCCTGCATCCAAATCACTGCAGGGAAATCTGGCCTTATTTCGAGTCAGGGCATCTTCGTGTTCAGTCCACTTGGGGCAGCAAACTCAGGATCTCTCTTACATTTCTATAGCTGAGAAACTCCTCGTCTTGAGGCGCTGTAGAAAGTTGGCATTCATGTGAGTCGAATCCATGGAGTCATCTCTACTCTCGAGGTGATTTGTGGTACACGCAACTTTCCTCGAGGTGCTGTGCTAAACTTGGTGTTCCTCTAGAGTTGGGACGGTGTTCCCAGGTTACTCCAGTGTTGATTAAGGAAAGACAAGCCACTTGTGTTTGATGATGACGGCAGTATGGCTCTGGATCTAATGCAGCGGATTCAGGCCTCATCTCGAAATGATGTGAGGTTACATGGAATACTTTCATGTTGCTGTTGTGAAATCTTGGTCCCTCTATACTTGTGTCAGTGTTCTTAGGGATTCTCTGGAGTTCCATCCAAGTAGTCAAGGCTCCTTTCTTTTTGAGGAGAAACACGAAATTACTCTCCAATCTATGAATGGGTATCGAGCCTCTTCTCACAGCGTGGAGAAGTTTCATGGTTTTTCTCGAGTTGCAACAGGAACCTTGGAAATATTCTCGAGGTAAGATGGGGATGACCCTTCAAAACTCGGGTTTGTTCAGCGACGTCAGCCCTCTCGTCTAGTTGCTTGGGAAACCTCGATATTCTCTTCGGCGCTTGGCAGGACAGTAGGGACGCCTCTCAAGGTGAGGCATGAGACCCAGGTTTCCTTCCCAGTTGCCACAGGGATATTGGAATTCCTGTCAATCTTCAAGCGGACTCAGGCATCGTCTCCTTGTGAAACATTGAACTCATTGAAATCGGGGTTCCTTGGGCGTTGTCAAAGAGATGTGAGGCATCCCGTCGAGATGAGGCGGCGATCTAGGGCTTTCCCTAGGGTCTCCACAGGGGACTCAGACATCCCTTCATCTTGTGAGATGAAAGACAAACCTGCGTTCAAGTTACTGCAGGGAAATTCGGCATTATTTCGAGTCCGGGCACCTCGGTTTCCGTTCTTCTTGAGGCAGCAAACTTAGATTCTCCCTCACACACCTACTGCTGTGAGATACCTCAACTTAAGGTGCTTGTGGAATGTCTTCATTCCTCTTGAGACGGTGCCAGGGATTCCGCTCTCAGCTTTAGATGGTTTGGAGTACACTTAGCTTTTCTCCATTTGCGGGGTTTAACTTGGTGTTCTTCTAAACTTTGGTTGGTGATTTCCAGAAATCTCTCGAGTTGCCTAAAGGAAGTTAAGTCCCTTTCCGTGTTTGATTGGGAATGTGGGATGGCTCTGGAGCCAATGCAGCGCAATCGGGCCTCATGTTTAGTTGATGTCGTGTATACGGATCTCTTTCGTGTTGCTGTGGTAACGTCAGGGCCCCTAAAGACTTATGACAGTGTTCTTGGGGACTCTCTGAAGTTCCATCCAGGAAGTCAAGACTCCTTTCATGTGTGAAAGGGGAACACGGAATTGCTCTGCATGCACTGCAGGGGAATCAGGCCTCATCTGGCAGCGAGTCGGAAGTCTAGTGGTTTTTCTCGAGCTGCGGCTGGAACCTGGGGTATATTCTCGAGTAAGTGGGTGGATTGCCCTTCAAAACTCGTGTTTATTCCGTGATGTCAGGAGTCATGTCTCATTGCCAGGGACACATCGGGATTCTCCTTGAGGGTTGGCAGGGTAATAGGGACCCCTCTTTATTTGAGACTTGGGACCCAGGATCCTTTTCCAGGTGCCACAGTGATATTGGGATTCCAATCAGTTTTCCTTGGGATTCAGGCATCGTCTCATTTGGAAACATTGAACTGCAAGTTCCTTTCGAATTTTCAAAGGCATATGCGGCCTCCTGTCGAGAGGAGGCGGGTAGTTACTGCTTTCTCTAAAGTCTCCACTAGGGATACTGACATCTCATCTTCTTGTGAAATGAAAGACGATCTTGCATTCAAATCACTGCAGAGAAATCCGGCCTTATTTCTAGTCAGGGCATCTCCGTGTCCAGTCCATTTGGGGCAGCAAACTCAGGATCTCTCTCACATTCCTATAGCTGAGAAACTCCTCGTCTTGAGGTGCTGTAGTAAGTTGGCATTCATGTGAGTCGAACCCATGGAGTCATCTATACTCTCGAGGTGATTTGTGGTACACGGAGCTTTCCTCAAGTTGCTGTGCTAAACTTGGTGTTCCTCTAGAGTTGCGATTATGTTCCCGGGTTATCTCCGTAGTTGATTAAGGAAAGACAAGCCAGTTGTGTTTGATGTTAATTGCCGAATGGCGCTGGATCAAATGCACGTGATTCAGGCCTCATCTCGAGATGATATGAGGGTAAACGGAATGCTTTCATGTTGCTGTTGTGACTTCTGGTTCCCTCTGTACTTGTGTCCGTGTTCTTAGGGATTCTCTGGGGTTCCATCAAGGAAGTCAAGGCTCCTTTGTTTTTGACGAGAAACACGAAATTACTCTCCAAACGATGAATGGGTATCGAGCCTCTTCTCACAGCGTGGAGAAGTTTCATGGTTTTTCTCGAGTTGCAAGAGGAACGTTGTAAATATTCTCGAGTTAAGATGGGGATGGCCCTTCAAAACTCGGGTTTTTTCAGTGACGTCAGGACTTTTATTTAGTTGCTTGGGACACCTCGGTATTCTCCTCGACGCTTGGCAGGGAATTAGGGACGCCTCTCGAGCTGAAGCGTGAGACTCAAGTTCCATTTCCAGTTGCCACAGTGATGTTGGAATTCCTGTCAATCTTCAAGCGGACTGAGGCGTCACCTCCTTTTGAAACATTGAACTCATTGAACTCGGGGATCATTGCGCGTTGTCAAAGGGATGTGAGGCATCCTGTCAAGATGAGGCGGCGAACTATGCTTTTCTCTAGGGTCTTCACAGGGGACTCAGACATCCCTTCATTTTGTGAGATGAAAGATGAACCTGCATTTAAGTCACTGCAGGGAAATCCGGCCTTATTTCGAGTCAGGGACTTCGTTGTCCGTTTTTCTTGAGGCAGCAAACTTAGATTCCCCCTCACATACTTACTGCTGAGAGATGCCTCATCTTAAGGTGCTTGTGGAATGTCTTCATTCCTCTTGAGACGGTGCCAGGGATTTCGCTCTCATCTTGAGATGATTTGGAGTACACTTAGCTTTTCTTAATTTGCGGGGCTGAACTTGGTGTTCTTCTAGACTTTGGTTGTTGATTTCGGGGAATCTCTAGAGTTGCCTAAAGGAAGTTAAGTCCCTTGTCGTGTTTGATGGGGAATGTGGGATGGCTCTGGAGCCAATGCAGCGCAATCGGGCCTAATCCTGTGTTGATTTCGGGTACACGGATCTCTTTTTGTTGCTGCGGAGACGTCAGGGCCCCTATAGACTTTTAACAGTATTCTTCGGGATTTTCTGGAGTTCCATCGAGGAAGTCCAGGCATCTTTGGAGTTTGATGTGGAACACGAATTTGATCTGCATGCATTGCAGTGGAACTTAGCCTCATTCGTTGGCGAGGGGGAAGTCTCATGGTTTTTCCTGAGTTGTTGCTGGAAGGGGGTGTACATTCCTGAGTCAGATGGAGATGGCCCTTCAAAAGTCGTCTTCGTTCATTGACTTCAGCACTCCTGTCTAGCTGTGAGGGACACATCGGAATTATCGAGGCTTGACATGGCAATAGCACGCCTCTTGAGGGGAGGAGGGAGTCCCAGGTTTCCTTTCAGGTGCCACAGGAATATTGGAAATCCTATCAATTTTCAAGAGGAGTCAGGCATCTTGTTCTTTTGAAGCATTGATATCCGAGATCCTCTCTTGTTGTCAAAGGGATGTGAGGTTTCTTGTCCAGATAAGGCGGGGAACTATGGCTTTCTCTAAGGTCTCTACAGGGGATTCAGACATCCCATCATTTTGTGAGATGAAAGACGGACCTGCATTCAAGTCATTGCAGGGAAATCCGGCCTTATTTCGAGTCAGGGCACCTCGATGTCTGTCCTTCTTGAGGCAGAAATCTTAGATTCCCCCTCACATACCTACTGCTGAGAGCTGCCTCATCTTAAGGTGCTTGTGGAATGTCTTCATTCCTCTTGAGACGGTGCCAGGGATTCCGCTCTCATCATTAGATGATTTGGAGTACACTTAGCTTTTCTGCATTTGTGGGGCTGAACTTGGTGTTCTTCTAGACTATGGTTGTTAATTTCGGGGAATCTCTGGAGTTGCCTAAAGTTAATTAAATCCCTTGTCGTGTTTGATGGGGAATGTGAAATGGCTCTGGAGCCAAAGCAGCGCAATCGGGCCTCATCTTGAGTTGATTTCGGGTACACGGATCTCTTTCGTGTAGGTGCAGTGACCTCAGGTCCCCTATAGATTTGTGACAGTGTTCTTGGGGACTCTCTGAAGTTACATCCAGGAAGTCCAGACACCTTTCATGATTGAAAGGGGAACACGGAATTGGTCTGCATGTACTGCAGATGAATCAGGCCTCATCTGGCAGCGAGGGGGAAGTCTCGTGGTTTTTCTCGAGTTGCGGTGGGACCCTGGGGTACATTCTCGTGTTAGGGGATGGATTGCCCTTCAAAACTCGTGTTTATTCCGTGATGTCAGGAGTCATGTCTCGTTGCCAGGGACACATCGGGATTCTCCTTGAGGGTTGGCAGGGCAATAGGGAACCCCCTTTATTTGAGACTTGGGATCCAGATTCCTGTTCCAGGTGGCACAGTGATATTGGGTTCCCTATCAGTTTTCAATGGGATTCAGGCATCGTCTCCTTTAGAAGCATTGAACTCCAAGTTCCTTTCGAATTTTTAAAGGCATGTGAGGCCTCCTGTCCAGAAGAGGCGGGGAACTACTGCTTTCTCTAAAGTCTCCACAGGGGATTCAGACAACCCTTTACCTTGTGAAATGAAAGACGATCCTGCATCCAAATCACTGCAGGGAAATCTGGCCTTATTCCGAGTCAGGGCATCTTCGTGTCCAGTCCACTTGGGGCAGCAAACTCAGGATCTCTCTTACATTTCTATAGCTGAGAAACTCCTCGTCTTGAGGCGCTGTAGAAAGTTGGCATTCATGTGAGTTGAATCCATGGAGTCATCTCTACTCTCGAGGTGATTTGTGGTACACGCAGCTTTCCTCGAGTTGCTGTGCTAAACTTGGTGTTCCTCTAGAGTTGGGACGGTGTTCCCAGGTTAACTCCAGTGTTGATTAAGGAAAGACAAGCCACTTGTGTTTGATGATGATGGCAGTATGGCTCTGGATCTAATGCAGGGGATTCAGGCCTCATCTCGAAATGATGTGAGGTTACATGGAATACTTTCATGTTGCTGTTGTGAAATCTTGGTCCCTCTATACTTGTGTCAGTGTTCTTAGGCTTTCTCTGGAGTTCCATCCAAGTAGTCAAGGCTCCTTTCTTTTTGAGGAGAAACACGAAATTACTCTCCAATCTATGAATGGGTATCGAGCCTCTTCTCACAGCGTGGAGAAGTTTCATGGTTTTTCTCGAGTTGCAACAGGAACCTTGGAAATATTCTTGAGGTAAGATGGGGATGGCCCTTCAAAACTCGGGTTTGTTCAGCGACGTCAGCCCTCTCGTCTAGTTGCTTGGGAAACCTCGATATTCTCTTCCGCGCTTGGCAGGACAGTAGGGACACCTCTCAAGGTGAGGCATGAGACCCAGGTTCCCTTCCCAGTTTCCATAGGGATATTGGAATTCCTGTCAATCTTCAAGCGGACTCAGGCATCGTCTCCTTGTGAAAAATTGAACTCATTGAAATCGGGGTTCCTTGGGCGTTGTCAAAGAGATGTGAGGCATCCCGTCGAGATGAGGCGGCGATCTAGGTCTTTCCCTAGAGTCTCCACAGGGGACTCAGACATCCCTTCATCTTGTGAGATGAAAGACAAACCTGCGTTCAAGTTACTGCAGGGAAATTCGGCCTTATTTCAAGTCCGGGCACCTCGGTTTCCGTTCTTCTTGAGGCATCAAACTTATATTCCCCCTCACACACCTACTGTTGTGAGATACCTCAACTTAAGGTGCTTGTGGAATGTCTTCATTCCTCTTGAGACGGTGCCAGGGATTCCGCTCTCAGCTTTAGATGGTTTGGAGTACACTTAGCTTTTCTCCATTTGCGGGGTTTAACTTGGTGTTCTTCTAAACTTTGGTTGGTGATTTCCGGAAATCTCTCGAGCTGCCTAAAGGAAGTTAAGTCCCTTTCCGTGTTTGATGGGGAATGTGGGATGGCTCTGGAGCAAATGCAGCGCAATCGGGCCTCATGTTTAGTTGATGTCGTGTATACGGATCTCTTTCGTGTTGCTGCGGTAACGTCAGGGCCCCTAAAGACTTATGACAGTGTTCTTGGGGACTCTCTGAAGTTCCATCCAGGAAGTCCAGACTCCTTTCATGTTTGAAAGGGGAACACGGAATTGCTCTGCATGCACTGCAGGGGAATCAGGCCTCATCAGGCAGCGAGTGGGAAGTCTAGTGGTTTTTCTCGAGCTGCGGCGGGAACCTGGAGTATATTCTCGAATTAGTGGGTGGATTGCCCTTCAAAACTCGTGTTTATTCCGTGATGTCAGGAGTCATGTCTCCTTGCCAGGGACACATCGGGATTCTCCTTGAGGGTTGGCAGGGAAATAGGGACCCCTCTTTATTTGAGATTTGGGACCCAGGATCCTTTTCCCGGTGCCACAGTGATATTGCGATTCCAATCAGTTTTCCTTGGGATTCAGGCATCGTCTCCTTTGGAAACATTGAACTGCAAGTTCCTTTCGAATTTTCAAAGGCATATGAGGCCTCCTGTCGAGACGAGGTGGGTAGTTACTGCTTTCTCTAAAGTCTCCACTAGGGATTCTGACATCTCATCTTCTTGTGGAATGAAAGACGATCCTGCATTCAAATCACTGCAGTGAAATCTGGCCTTATTTCTAGTCAGGGAATCTCCGTGTCCAGTCCACTTGGTGCAGCAAACTCAGGATCTCTCTTACATTCCTATAGCTGAGAAACTTCTCGCCTTGAGGTGCTGTAGAAATTTGGCATTCATGTGAGTCGAACCCATGGATTCATCTCTACTCTCGAGGTCATTTGTGGTACACGCAGCTTTCCTCGTGCTGCTGTGCTAAACTTGGTTTCCCTCTAGATTTGGGACGGTGTTCCTCTGTTAACTCCAGAGTTGATTAAGGAAAAACAAGCCACTTGTGTTTGATGATGACAGCAGTATGGCTCTGGATCTAATGCAGGGGATTCAGGCCTCATCTCAAAATGATATGAGTTTACACGGAATACTTTCATGTTGCTGTTGTGAATTCTTGGTCCCTCTATACTTGTGTCAGTGTTCATAGGGATTCTCTGGAGTTCCATAAAAGTAGTCAAGGCTCCTTTCTTTTTGACCAGAAACACGAAATTACTCTCCAATCTATGAATGAGTATCGAGCCTCTTCTCACAGCGTGGAGAAGTTTCATGGTTTTTCTCGAGTTGCAACAAGAACCTTGGGAATATTCTCGAGTTAAGACGGGGATGGCCCTTCAAAACTCGGGTTTGATCAGCGACGTCAGGACTCTTGTCTTGTTGCTTGGGACACCTCGGCATTCTCCTCGCCGCTTGGCAGGGCATTAGGGACGCCTCTCGAGGTGAGGCGTGAGACCCAGGTTCCCATTCCAGTTACCACAGGGATATTGGAATTCCTGTCAATCTTCAAGCGGACTCAGGCATCGTCTCCTTGTGAAACATTGAACTCATTGAACTTGGGGTTCCTTGCGCGTTGTCAAAGGGATGTGAGGCATCCCGTCGAGATGAGGCGGCAAACTAGGGTTTTCCCTAGGGTCTCCACAGGGGACTCAGATATCCCTTCATCTTGTGAGATGAAACACGAACCTGCGTTCAAGTCACTGCAGGGAAATCCGTCCTTTTTTCGAGTCAGGGCATCTCCGTGTCCAGTCCACATGTGGCAGCAAACTCAGGATCGCTCTTACATTCCTAGAGCTGAGAAACTCCTCTTCTCGAGGTGTTGTACAAAGTTGGCATTCATGTGAGTCGAACCCATGGAGTCATCTCTACTCTCGAGGTGATTTGTGGTACATGGAGGTTTCCTCGAATTGCTGTGCTAAACTTGGTGTTCCTCTAGAGTTGGGACGTTGTTCCCGTGTTATCTCCGAAGTTGATTATGGAAAGACAAGCCACCTGTGTTTGATGTTGTTGACAGAATGGCTCTGGATCTAATGCAGGTGATTCAGGCCTCATCTCGAGATGATATGAGGGTATACGGAATGCTTTCATGTTGTTGTTGTGAAATCTTGGTCCCTCTATACTTGTGTCAGTATTCTTAGGGATTCTCTGAAGTTCAATCAAAGTAGTCAAGGCTCCTTTCTTTTTGACGAGAAACACGAAATTACTCTCCTATCGATGAATGGGATTCGAGCCTCTTCTCAATGCGTGGAGAAGTTTCATGGTTTTTCTCGAGTTGCAGCAGGAACCTTGGAAATATTCTCGAGGAAAGATTGGAATGGCCCTTCAAAACTCGGGTTTGTTCAGCGACGTCAGGATTTTTGTCTAGTTGCTTGGGACCCCTAGGAATTCTCCTCGACGCTTGGCAGGGCATTAAACTAATTGAATTCGGGGTTCCTTGCGCGTTGTCAAAGGGATGTGAGGCATCCTGTCGAGATGAGGCGGTGAACTACGGCTTTCTCTAGGGTCTCCACAGGGGATTCAGACATCCCTTCATCTTGTGAGATGAAAGACGAACCTGCATTCAAGTCACTGCAGGGAAATTCGGCTTTATTTTGCGTCAGGGCACCTCGGTTTCCGTTCTCCTTGAGGCAGCAAAGTTAGATTCCCCCTCACATACATACTGCTGAGAGATGCCTCATCTTAAGGTGCTTGTGGAATGTCTTCATTCCTCTTGAGATGGTGCCAGGGATTGCGCTGTCATCTTGAGATGTTTTGGAATACACTTAGCTTTTCTCCATTTGCGGGGCTGAACTTGGTGTTCTTCTAGACTTTGGCTGTTGATTTCTGGGAATCTCTGGAGTTTCCTAAAGGAAATTAATTCCGTGTCGTGTTTGATCGGGAATGTCGGATGGCTCTGGAGCCAGTGAAGGGCAATCGGGCCTCATCTTGAGTTAATTTCTGGTACACGGATCTCTTTCTTGATGCTGCGGTGACGTCAGGGCACTTATAGACTTGTGACAGTGTTCTTGGGGACTCTCTGAAGTTCCATCCAGGAAGTCCAGACTCCTTTCTTGTTTGAAAGGGGAACACGGAATTGCTCTGCATGCACTGCAGGGGAATCAGGCCTCATCTGGAAGCGAGGGGGAAGTCTCGTGGTTTTTCTCGATTTGCGGGGGGAACTTGGGTTATATTCTTTAGTTAGGATGGGAATGGCCCTTCAAAACTCGTGATTATTCAGTGATGTCAGGAGTCATGTCTCGTTGCCAGGGACACATCGGAATTCTCCTTGAGGGTTTGCAGGGCAATAGGGACCCCTGTTTAATTGAGACTTGGGACCCAGGTTCCTTTTCCAGGTGCCACAGTGATATTGGAATTCCTATCAGTTTTCAATGGGATTCAGGCATCGTTTCCTTTGGAAGCATTGAACTCCAAGTTCTTTTCAAATTTTCAAAGACATGTGAGGCCTCCTGTCGAGATGAGGCGGGGAACTACTGCTTTCTCTAAAGTCCACAGGGGATTCAGACATCCCTTCACCTTGTGAAATAAAAGACGATCCTGCATTCAAATCACTGCTGGGAAATCTGTCCTTATTTCAAGTCAGGGCATCTCGGTGTCCATTCCATGTGTGGCAGCAAACTCAGGATCTCTCTTACATACCTATAGCTGAGAAACTCCTCTTCTCGAGTTGCTGTATAAAGTTGGCATTCATGTGAGTCGAACCCATTGAGTCATCTCTACTCTAGAGATGATTTGTGGTACATGGAGCTTTCCTCGAATTGCTGTGTTAAACTTGGTGTTCCTCTAGAGTTGGGACGGTGTTCACGGGTTATCTCCGGAGTTGATTAAGGAAAGGCCAGACACTTGTGATTGATGTTGACGGCAGAATATCTCTGGATCTAATGCAGGGGATTCAGGCCTAATCTCGCGATGATATGAAGGTACACAGAATGCTTTCATGTTGCTGTTGTGACTTCTGGGTCCCTCTATACTTGTGTCCGTGTTCTTAGGGATTCTCTGGGGTTCTATCAAGGAAGTCAAGACTCCTTTCTTTTTGACAAGAAACACGAAATTACTCTACAATCGATGAATTGTAATCGAGCCTCTTCTCACAGCGTGGAGAAGTTTCATGGTTTTTCTCGAGTTGCAGCAGGAACGTTGTGAATATTCTTGAGTTAAGATGGGTATGGCCCTTCAAAAGTCGGGTCTGTTCAGCGATGTCAGACTTCTTGTCTAGTTGTTTGGGACATGTCGGTATTCTCCTCGCCGCTTGGAAAGGCATTAGGGATGCCTCTCGAGGTGAGGCGTGAGACCCAGGTTCCCTTTCCAGTTTCCACTGGGATATTGGAATTCCTGTCAATCTTCGAGCGTACTCAGGCATCACTTCCTTTTGAAACATTGAACTCATTGAATTCGGGGTTCCTTGCGCGTTGTCAAAGGGATATGAGGCATCCCTTGGAGATGAGGCGGCGAACTAGGGCTTTCTCTAGGGTCTCCACTTGGGATTCAGACATTCCTTCATTTTGTGAGATGAAAGATGAACCTGCCTTCAACTCACTGCAGGGAAATCCGGCCTTATTTCGAGTCAGGGCACCTCAGTGTCCGTTCTTGTTTAAGCAGCAAACTTAGATTCCCCCTCACATACCTACTCCTGAGAGATGCCTCATCTTATGGTGCTTGTGGAATGTCTTCATTCCTCTTGAGATGGTGCCAGGGATTCCGCTCTCATCTTGAGATGATTTGGAGTACACTTAGCTTTTCTCCATTTGCGGGGCTGAACTTAGTGTTCTTCTAGACTTTGGTTGTTGATTTCAGGGAATCTCTGGAGTTGCCTAAAGGACGTGAAGCCCCTTGTCATGTTTGATGGGGAATGTGGGATGGCGCTGGAGCAATTGCAGCGCAATTGGGGCTTCTTTTGATTTGATTTCGGGTACACGGATCTCTTTCATGTTGCTGCGGGGACCTCAGGGCCCCTATAGACTGGTGACAGTGTTCTTCGTGATTTTCTGGAGTTCCATCGAGGAAGTCCAGGCATCTTTGGTGTTTGATGTGGAACACGAATTTGCTCTGCATTCATTGCAGGGAAACGCAGCCTCATTCTTTGGCGAGGAAGAAGTCTCATGGTTTTTCCTTACTTGTTGCCGGAAGCGGGTGTACATTCCTGAGTCAGGATGGAGATGGTCCTTCAAAAGTCCTGTTCGTTCAGTGACGTCAGCACTCCTGTCTAGCTGTGAGGGACACATCGGAATTCTCGAGGCTTGACATGGCAATAGCACGCATCTTGAGGTAAGTAGGGAGTCCCAGGTTTCCTTTCAGGTTCCACAGGGATATTGGGAATCCTAACAATTTTCAAGAGGATTCAGGCATCGTGTTCTTTTGAAGCATTGATATCCGAGATCCTCTCTTGTTGTCAAAGGGATGTGAGGCTTCTTGTCCAGATAAGGCGGGGAACTATGGCTTTCTGTAAGGTCTCCACAGGGAACTCAGACATCCCTTCATCTTGTGAGATGAAAGACGAACCTGCATTCAAGTCACTGCAGGGAAATCCGTCCTTATTTCAAGTCAGGTCACTTCGGTGTCCGTTCTTCTTGAGGAAGCAAACTTAGATTCCCCCTCACATACTTACTGCTGAGAGCTCCCTCATCTTAAGGTGCTTGTGGAATGTCTTCATTTCTATTGAGATGGTGCCCGGGATTCCGCTCTAATCTTGAGACGATTTGGAGTACACTTAGCTTTTCTCCATTTGCGGGACTGAACTTGGTGTTCTTCTTTGGTTGTTGATTTCGGGAAATCTCTGGAGTTGCCTAAAGGAAGTTAAGTCCCTTGTTGTGTTTGATGGGGAATGTGGGATGACTCTGGAGCCAATGCAGCACAATCGGGTCTCATCTTAAGTTGATTTCGGGTACACAAATCTCTTTCATGTTGCTGCGGTTACCTCAGAGTCCCTATAGACTAGTGCCAATGTTCTTGGGGACTCTCTGAAGTTCCATCCAGGAAGTCCAGACTCCTTTCATGTTTGAAAGGGAACACGGAATTGCTCTGCATGCACTGCAGGGGAATCAGGCCTCATCTGGCAGCGAGGGGGAAGTCTCGTAGTTTTTCTCGAGTTGCGACGGGAAGCTGGTGTATATTCCTGAGTCAGGATGGGGATGACCCTTCAAAACTCGTGTTCGTTCAGCAACGTCAGCACTCCTGTCTAGCTGCGAGGGACACATCACAATTCTCCTCGAGGCTTGGCATGGCAATAGGCACGCCTCATGAGGTGAGGAGGGAGTCCCAGTGTTACCTCTCCAGGTGCCACAGAGATATTAGGATTCCTATCAATGTTCCAGAGGAATCAGGCATCATGTTTTTTTGAAGTATTGAAATCCGCGTTCCTCTCGATTTGTCAAAGGGATGTGAGGCCTCTTGTCCAGATGAGGCGGGGAGCTAGGGCTTTCTTTAGGATCTCCCCAGGGGATTCAGACATCCCTTCATCTTTTGTGGTGAAAGACGAACCTACATTCAAATCACTGCAGGAAAATCCGGCCATATTTCGAGTCAGGGCATCTCGGTGTCCATTCCACTGGAGGAAGCACACTCCGGGTCCCTCCTACATACTTATAAATCATAGAAGTCTCCACTTGAGGTGCTTTTGAAAAGCTTGCTTTCCTCTTTTGTCAAAACCAGGGAATCTGCCTTCGCTCGAGATTATTTGGGTACATGGAACTTTTCTCGATTTGATGTTCTAAATTTGATGTTCTTCTAGACTTGAGATGGTGTTCTCGGGGAATCTCTGGAGTTTCCCAAAGGAAGTCAAGCCACTTGTCTTGCTTGATGGGGAATGCGGGATGGGTCTGCAGACAGTGCAGGGGAATCTGGACTCATCTCGAGTTGAATTGGGGAACACGTAGCTCTTTCATATTGATGCGGTGACGTCAGGGTGCCTCTAAACTTGTCACAGTGTTCTTGAGCACTCTCTGTAGTTCCATCCTGGAAGTCCAGATTCCTTTCATGTTTTATGGGGAACACGGAATTGCTCTGCATGAAATGCAGGGTAATCGGGCCTCATCTGGCAGCGAGGGGGAAGTCTCGTGGTTTTTCTCGAGTTGTGGCCGGAACCTGGGGTATATTCTCGAATTAGGACGTGGATGGCCCTTCAAAACTCGTGTTTAATCAGCGATGTCAGGACTCATGTCTAGTTGCCAGGGACACATAGTGATTCTCCTCTAGGGTTTGCAGGGCAATAGAAACCCCTCTTTAGTTGAGACTTGGGACCCAGGTCCCTTTCCAGATGCCACAGGGATATTGGGATTCCTATCAGTTTTCAATAGGATTCAGGCATCGTCTCCTTTGGAAGCATTGAATTCCAAGTTCCTTTCGAAATTTCAAAGGGATCTGAGGCCTCCTGTTGAGATGAGGTGGGGAATAGTGCTTTCTCTAAAGTCTCCACAGGGGATTCAGACATCCCTTCACCTTGTGAAATGAAAGACGATCCTGCATTCAAATCACTGCAGAGAAATCCGGCCTTATTTCGAGTCAGGGCATCTCGGTGTCCATTCCACTTGGGACAGCAAACTCAGTGTCTCTCTTACATTCCTATAGCTGAGAAACTCCTCATCTTGAGGTACTGTAGAAAGTTGGCATTCATTTGAGTTGAACCCAGGGAATCATCTCTACTCTCGAGATGATTTGTGGTACATGGAGCTTTTCTCGAGTTGCTGTGCTGAACTTGGTGTTCCTCTAGAGTTGGGACGGAGTTCCCGGTTTATCTCCGGAGTTGATTAAGGAAAGACAAGCCACTTGAGGCGGTGAAATAGGGCTTTCTCTAGGATCTCCACAGGAGATTCAGACATCCCTTCATCTTTTGAGATGGAAGACGAGCCTGCATTCAAATCACTGCAGGCAAATCCGACCTTATTTCGAATCAGGGCACCTCTGTGTCCGTTCTTCTTGAGGCAGCAAACTCAGATTCCCTCTCACATACCCATTGCTGAGAGATGCCTCATCTAAAGGTGTTTGTGGAATGTCTTCATTCCTCTTGAGACGATGCCAGGTAATCCGCTCTCATCTTGAGATGATTTGGGGTACACGGAGCTTTTCTCGTGTTGCTGTGCTGAACTTTGTGTTATTCTAGACTTTTGTTTTTGATTTCAGGGAATCTCTGGAGTTGTAAAGGTGCTTTAATGATTTTTCTATGAGTGTATAGAGGCTGCAGCACAAGAAACTGCTGTCGGGAATGAGAGAGTTCAGGAAATCAAACAAAGTTCAGCGTTTACCAAGGGAACAAGGGGTAATATTAGTCACAAGGTCAGGAGACAGTCCATATCTCAAGAAAGGGGAAGGGACTAAGCAGTTTTGTCTTAAAGAGTTGCTCTGCTGATCTTGGTGTTTCTCTGGACTTTGTACGGTGTTCTCGGGGATTGTCTGGTGTTGTTTAAAGGAAGACAAGCCACTTCTTGTATTTGCTGGGGAATTCGGGATGACTCTGTAGCACATGCCATTGAATCAGGCCTCATTTCGTGTTGATTTGGGGTTCTCGGTGCTCTTTAGTGTTGCTGCAGTAACATCAGGGTCCCTCTAGACTTGTGACAGTGTTCTTGGGGACTCTCTCGAGTTCCTTCAAGGAAGTCAAGGCTCGTTTCATGTTTGATGGGGAACACGGTATTGCTCTGCACGCAGTGCAGCATATTGGGCCTCATCTCGCCGTGAGAGGGATGTCTCATGGCGTTTCTATAGTTGCGGTGGGAACCTGGTGTATATTCTCGAGTTATGACGGGAATGGCCCTTCAAAACTCGTGTTTGTTCAGTGACGTCAGAACTCCTGTCTAGTTGTGAGGGACAACTCAGGATACTCCTCGATGCTTGTCAGGGCAATAGGGACGCCTATCGATGTGAGAAGGGAAACCCAGGTTTCCTTACCAGTTGCCACAATTATATTGGGATTCCTTTCAATTTTCAAGAGGAGTCAGACATCGTCTCCTTTGGAAGCATTGAATTCCACGATTCTCGAATTGTCAAAGAGATGTGAGGCCTCCTGTCGAGGTTATTTGTGGAACTAGGGCTTTCTCTATGGTCTCCACAGGGGAATCAGACATCCCTTCATCTTGTGAGATAAAAGACGAGCCTGCATTCAAGTCACTGAAGGGAAATCCGGTCTTATTTCGAGTCAGGGCATTTCGGTGTCCATTCTTCTTCAGGCAGCAAACTCAGGGTCTCTGTTACATTCTTATAGCTGTGAAACTCCTTGTCTTGAGGTGCTTTAGAAAGTTGGCATTCATGTGAGTCGAACCCATGGAATCATCTCTAGTCTAGAGATGATTTGTGGTACACGGAAATTTCCTCGAGTTGCTGTGCTGAATTTGGTGTTCCTCTAAAGTTGGGACGGTGTTCCCGGGTTATCTCTGGAGTTGATTAAGGAAAGGCCAGACACTTGTGATTGATGTTGACGGCAGAATATCTCTGGATCTAATGCAGGGGATTCAGGCCTAATCTCGCGATGATATGAAGGTACACAGAATGCTTTCATGTTGCTGTTGTGACTTCTGGGTCCCTCTATACTTGTGTCCGTGTTCTTAGGGATTCTCTGGGGTTCTATCAAGGAAGTCAAGACTCCTTTCTTTTTGACAAGAAACACGAAATTACTCTACAATCGATGAATTGTAATCGAGCCTCTTCTCACAGCGTGGAGAAGTTTCATGGTTTTTCTCGAGTTGCAGCAGGAACGTTGTGAATATTCTTGAGTTAAGATGGGTATGGCCCTTCAAAAGTCGGGTCTGTTCAGCGATGTCAGACTTCTTGTCTAGTTGTTTGGGACATGTCGGTATTCTCCTCGCCGCTTGGAAAGGCATTAGGGATGCCTCTCGAGGTGAGGCGTGAGACCCAGGTTCCCTTTCCAGTTTCCACTGGGATATTGGAATTCCTGTCAATCTTCGAGCGTACTCAGGCATCACTTCCTTTTGAAACATTGAACTCATTGAATTCGGGGTTCCTTGCGCGTTGTCAAAGGGATATGAGGCATCCCTTGGAGATGAGGCGGCGAACTAGGGCTTTCTCTAGGGTCTCCACTTGGGATTCAGACATTCCTTCATTTTGTGAGATGAAAGATGAACCTGCCTTCAACTCACTGCAGGGAAATCCGGCCTTATTTCGAGTCAGGGCACCTCAGTGTCCGTTCTTGTTTAAGCAGCAAACTTAGATTCCCCCTCACATACCTACTCCTGAGAGATGCCTCATCTTATGGTGCTTGTGGAATGTCTTCATTCCTCTTGAGATGGTGCCAGGGATTCCGCTCTCATCTTGAGATGATTTGGAGTACACTTAGCTTTTCTCCATTTGCGGGGCTGAACTTAGTGTTCTTCTAGACTTTGGTTGTTGATTTCAGGGAATCTCTGGAGTTGCCTAAAGGACGTGAAGCCCCTTGTCATGTTTGATGGGGAATGTGGGATGGCGCTGGAGCAATTGCAGCGCAATTGGGGCTTCTTTTGATTTGATTTCGGGTACACGGATCTCTTTCATGTTGCTGCGGGGACCTCAGGGCCCCTATAGACTGGTGACAGTGTTCTTCGTGATTTTCTGGAGTTCCATCGAGGAAGTCCAGGCATCTTTGGTGTTTGATGTGGAACACGAATTTGCTCTGCATTCATTGCAGGGAAACGCAGCCTCATTCTTTGGCGAGGAAGAAGTCTCATGGTTTTTTTTCCTTACTTGTTGCCGGAAGCGGGTGTACATTCCTGAGTCAGGATGGAGATGGTCCTTCAAAAGTCCTGTTCGTTCAGTGACGTCAGCACTCCTGTCTAGCTGTGAGGGACACATCGGAATTCTCGAGGCTTGACATGGCAATAGCACGCATCTTGAGGTAAGTAGGGAGTCCCAGGTTTCCTTTCAGGTTCCACAGGGATATTGGGAATCCTAACAATTTTCAAGAGGATTCAGGCATCGTGTTCTTTTGAAGCATTGATATCCGAGATCCTCTCTTGTTGTCAAAGGGATGTGAGGCTTCTTGTCCAGATAAGGCGGGGAACTATGGCTTTCTGTAAGGTCTCCACAGGGAACTCAGACATCCCTTCATCTTGTGAGATGAAAGACGAACCTGCATTCAAGTCACTGCAGGGAAATCCGTCCTTATTTCAAGTCAGGTCACTTCGGTGTCCGTTCTTCTTGAGGAAGCAAACTTAGATTCCCCCTCACATACTTACTGCTGAGAGCTCCCTCATCTTAAGGTGCTTGTGGAATGTCTTCATTTCTATTGAGATGGTGCCCGGGATTCCGCTCTAATCTTGAGACGATTTGGAGTACACTTAGCTTTTCTCCATTTGCGGGACTGAACTTGGTGTTCTTCTTTGGTTGTTGATTTCGGGAAATCTCTGGAGTTGCCTAAAGGAAGTTAAGTCCCTTGTTGTGTTTGATGGGGAATGTGGGATGACTCTGGAGCCAATGCAGCACAATCGGGTCTCATCTTAAGTTGATTTCGGGTACACAAATCTCTTTCATGTTGCTGCGGTTACCTCAGAGTCCCTATAGACTAGTGCCAATGTTCTTGGGGACTCTCTGAAGTTCCATCCAGGAAGTCCAGACTCCTTTCATGTTTGAAAGGGAACACGGAATTGCTCTGCATGCACTGCAGGGGAATCAGGCCTCATCTGGCAGCGAGGGGGAAGTCTCGTAGTTTTTCTCGAGTTGCGACGGGAAGCTGGTGTATATTCCTGAGTCAGGATGGGGATGACCCTTCAAAACTCGTGTTCGTTCAGCAACGTCAGCACTCCTGTCTAGCTGCGAGGGACACATCACAATTCTCCTCGAGGCTTGGCATGGCAATAGGCACGCCTCATGAGGTGAGGAGGGAGTCCCAGTGTTACCTCTCCAGGTGCCACAGAGATATTAGGATTCCTATCAATGTTCCAGAGGAATCAGGCATCATGTTTTTTTGAAGTATTGAAATCCGCGTTCCTCTCGATTTGTCAAAGGGATGTGAGGCCTCTTGTCCAGATGAGGCGGGGAGCTAGGGCTTTCTTTAGGATCTCCCCAGGGGATTCAGACATCCCTTCATCTTTTGTGGTGAAAGACGAACCTACATTCAAATCACTGCAGGAAAATCCGGCCATATTTCGAGTCAGGGCATCTCGGTGTCCATTCCACTGGAGGAAGCACACTCCGGGTCCCTCCTACATACTTATAAATCATAGAAGTCTCCACTTGAGGTGCTTTTGAAAAGCTTGCTTTCCTCTTTTGTCAAAACCAGGGAATCTGCCTTCGCTCGAGATTATTTGGGTACATGGAACTTTTCTCGATTTGATGTTCTAAATTTGATGTTCTTCTAGACTTGAGATGGTGTTCTCGGGGAATCTCTGGAGTTTCCCAAAGGAAGTCAAGCCACTTGTCTTGCTTGATGGGGAATGCGGGATGGGTCTGCAGACAGTGCAGGGGAATCTGGACTCATCTCGAGTTGAATTGGGGAACACGTAGCTCTTTCATATTGATGCGGTGACGTCAGGGTGCCTCTAAACTTGTCACAGTGTTCTTGAGCACTCTCTGTAGTTCCATCCTGGAAGTCCAGATTCCTTTCATGTTTTATGGGGAACACGGAATTGCTCTGCATGAAATGCAGGGTAATCGGGCCTCATCTGGCAGCGAGGGGGAAGTCTCGTGGTTTTTCTCGAGTTGTGGCCGGAACCTGGGGTATATTCTCGAATTAGGACGTGGATGGCCCTTCAAAACTCGTGTTTAATCAGCGATGTCAGGACTCATGTCTAGTTGCCAGGGACACATAGTGATTCTCCTCTAGGGTTTGCAGGGCAATAGAAACCCCTCTTTAGTTGAGACTTGGGACCCAGGTCCCTTTCCAGATGCCACAGGGATATTGGGATTCCTATCAGTTTTCAATAGGATTCAGGCATCGTCTCCTTTGGAAGCATTGAATTCCAAGTTCCTTTCGAAATTTCAAAGGGATCTGAGGCCTCCTGTTGAGATGAGGTGGGGAATAGTGCTTTCTCTAAAGTCTCCACAGGGGATTCAGACATCCCTTCACCTTGTGAAATGAAAGACGATCCTGCATTCAAATCACTGCAGAGAAATCCGGCCTTATTTCGAGTCAGGGCATCTCGGTGTCCATTCCACTTGGGACAGCAAACTCAGTGTCTCTCTTACATTCCTATAGCTGAGAAACTCCTCATCTTGAGGTACTGTAGAAAGTTGGCATTCATTTGAGTTGAACCCAGGGAATCATCTCTACTCTCGAGATGATTTGTGGTACATGGAGCTTTTCTCGAGTTGCTGTGCTGAACTTGGTGTTCCTCTAGAGTTGGGACGGAGTTCCCGGTTTATCTCCGGAGTTGATTAAGGAAAGACAAGCCACTTGAGGCGGTGAAATAGGGCTTTCTCTAGGATCTCCACAGGAGATTCAGACATCCCTTCATCTTTTGAGATGGAAGACGAGCCTGCATTCAAATCACTGCAGGCAAATCCGACCTTATTTCGAATCAGGGCACCTCTGTGTCCGTTCTTCTTGAGGCAGCAAACTCAGATTCCCTCTCACATACCCATTGCTGAGAGATGCCTCATCTAAAGGTGTTTGTGGAATGTCTTCATTCCTCTTGAGACGATGCCAGGTAATCCGCTCTCATCTTGAGATGATTTGGGGTACACGGAGCTTTTCTCGTGTTGCTGTGCTGAACTTTGTGTTATTCTAGACTTTTGTTTTTGATTTCAGGGAATCTCTGGAGTTGTAAAGGTGCTTTAATGATTTTTCTATGAGTGTATAGAGGCTGCAGCACAAGAAACTGCTGTCGGGAATGAGAGAGTTCAGGAAATCAAACAAAGTTCAGCGTTTACCAAGGGAACAAGGGGTAATATTAGTCACAAGGTCAGGAGACAGTCCATATCTCAAGAAAGGGGAAGGGACTAAGCAGTTTTGTCTTAAAGAGTTGCTCTGCTGATCTTGGTGTTTCTCTGGACTTTGTACGGTGTTCTCGGGGATTGTCTGGTGTTGTTTAAAGGAAGACAAGCCACTTCTTGTATTTGCTGGGGAATTCGGGATGACTCTGTAGCACATGCCATTGAATCAGGCCTCATTTCGTGTTGATTTGGGGTTCTCGGTGCTCTTTAGTGTTGCTGCAGTAACATCAGGGTCCCTCTAGACTTGTGACAGTGTTCTTGGGGACTCTCTCGAGTTCCTTCAAGGAAGTCAAGGCTCGTTTCATGTTTGATGGGGAACACGGTATTGCTCTGCACGCAGTGCAGCATATTGGGCCTCATCTCGCCGTGAGAGGGATGTCTCATGGCGTTTCTATAGTTGCGGTGGGAACCTGGTGTATATTCTCGAGTTATGACGGGAATGGCCCTTCAAAACTCGTGTTTGTTCAGTGACGTCAGAACTCCTGTCTAGTTGTGAGGGACAACTCAGGATACTCCTCGATGCTTGTCAGGGCAATAGGGACGCCTATCGATGTGAGAAGGGAAACCCAGGTTTCCTTACCAGTTGCCACAATTATATTGGGATTCCTTTCAATTTTCAAGAGGAGTCAGACATCGTCTCCTTTGGAAGCATTGAATTCCACGATTCTCGAATTGTCAAAGAGATGTGAGGCCTCCTGTCGAGGTTATTTGTGGAACTAGGGCTTTCTCTATGGTCTCCACAGGGGAATCAGACATCCCTTCATCTTGTGAGATAAAAGACGAGCCTGCATTCAAGTCACTGAAGGGAAATCCGGTCTTATTTCGAGTCAGGGCATTTCGGTGTCCATTCTTCTTCAGGCAGCAAACTCAGGGTCTCTGTTACATTCTTATAGCTGTGAAACTCCTTGTCTTGAGGTGCTTTAGAAAGTTGGCATTCATGTGAGTCGAACCCATGGAATCATCTCTAGTCTAGAGATGATTTGTGGTACACGGAAATTTCCTCGAGTTGCTGTGCTGAATTTGGTGTTCCTCTAAAGTTGGGACGGTGTTCCCGGGTTATCTCTGGAGTTGATTAAGGAAAGGCCAGACACTTGTGATTGATGTTGACGGCAGAATATCTCTGGATCTAATGCAGGGGATTCAGGCCTAATCTCGCGATGATATGAAGGTACACAGAATGCTTTCATGTTGCTGTTGTGACTTCTGGGTCCCTCTATACTTGTGTCCGTGTTCTTAGGGATTCTCTGGGGTTCTATCAAGGAAGTCAAGACTCCTTTCTTTTTGACAAGAAACACGAAATTACTCTACAATCGATGAATTGTAATCGAGCCTCTTCTCACAGCGTGGAGAAGTTTCATGGTTTTTCTCGAGTTGCAGCAGGAACGTTGTGAATATTCTTGAGTTAAGATGGGTATGGCCCTTCAAAAGTCGGGTCTGTTCAGCGATGTCAGACTTCTTGTCTAGTTGTTTGGGACATGTCGGTATTCTCCTCGCCGCTTGGAAAGGCATTAGGGATGCCTCTCGAGGTGAGGCGTGAGACCCAGGTTCCCTTTCCAGTTTCCACTGGGATATTGGAATTCCTGTCAATCTTCGAGCGTACTCAGGCATCACTTCCTTTTGAAACATTGAACTCATTGAATTCGGGGTTCCTTGCGCGTTGTCAAAGGGATATGAGGCATCCCTTGGAGATGAGGCGGCGAACTAGGGCTTTCTCTAGGGTCTCCACTTGGGATTCAGACATTCCTTCATTTTGTGAGATGAAAGATGAACCTGCCTTCAACTCACTGCAGGGAAATCCGGCCTTATTTCGAGTCAGGGCACCTCAGTGTCCGTTCTTGTTTAAGCAGCAAACTTAGATTCCCCCTCACATACCTACTCCTGAGAGATGCCTCATCTTATGGTGCTTGTGGAATGTCTTCATTCCTCTTGAGATGGTGCCAGGGATTCCGCTCTCATCTTGAGATGATTTGGAGTACACTTAGCTTTTCTCCATTTGCGGGGCTGAACTTAGTGTTCTTCTAGACTTTGGTTGTTGATTTCAGGGAATCTCTGGAGTTGCCTAAAGGACGTGAAGCCCCTTGTCATGTTTGATGGGGAATGTGGGATGGCGCTGGAGCAATTGCAGCGCAATTGGGGCTTCTTTTGATTTGATTTCGGGTACACGGATCTCTTTCATGTTGCTGCGGGGACCTCAGGGCCCCTATAGACTGGTGACAGTGTTCTTCGTGATTTTCTGGAGTTCCATCGAGGAAGTCCAGGCATCTTTGGTGTTTGATGTGGAACACGAATTTGCTCTGCATTCATTGCAGGGAAACGCAGCCTCATTCTTTGGCGAGGAAGAAGTCTCATGGTTTTTCCTTACTTGTTGCCGGAAGCGGGTGTACATTCCTGAGTCAGGATGGAGATGGTCCTTCAAAAGTCCTGTTCGTTCAGTGACGTCAGCACTCCTGTCTAGCTGTGAGGGACACATCGGAATTCTCGAGGCTTGACATGGCAATAGCACGCATCTTGAGGTAAGTAGGGAGTCCCAGGTTTCCTTTCAGGTTCCACAGGGATATTGGGAATCCTAACAATTTTCAAGAGGATTCAGGCATCGTGTTCTTTTGAAGCATTGATATCCGAGATCCTCTCTTGTTGTCAAAGGGATGTGAGGCTTCTTGTCCAGATAAGGCGGGGAACTATGGCTTTCTGTAAGGTCTCCACAGGGAACTCAGACATCCCTTCATCTTGTGAGATGAAAGACGAACCTGCATTCAAGTCACTGCAGGGAAATCCGTCCTTATTTCAAGTCAGGTCACTTCGGTGTCCGTTCTTCTTGAGGAAGCAAACTTAGATTCCCCCTCACATACTTACTGCTGAGAGCTCCCTCATCTTAAGGTGCTTGTGGAATGTCTTCATTTCTATTGAGATGGTGCCCGGGATTCCGCTCTAATCTTGAGACGATTTGGAGTACACTTAGCTTTTCTCCATTTGCGGGACTGAACTTGGTGTTCTTCTTTGGTTGTTGATTTCGGGAAATCTCTGGAGTTGCCTAAAGGAAGTTAAGTCCCTTGTTGTGTTTGATGGGGAATGTGGGATGACTCTGGAGCCAATGCAGCACAATCGGGTCTCATCTTAAGTTGATTTCGGGTACACAAATCTCTTTCATGTTGCTGCGGTTACCTCAGAGTCCCTATAGACTAGTGCCAATGTTCTTGGGGACTCTCTGAAGTTCCATCCAGGAAGTCCAGACTCCTTTCATGTTTGAAAGGGAACACGGAATTGCTCTGCATGCACTGCAGGGGAATCAGGCCTCATCTGGCAGCGAGGGGGAAGTCTCGTAGTTTTTCTCGAGTTGCGACGGGAAGCTGGTGTATATTCCTGAGTCAGGATGGGGATGACCCTTCAAAACTCGTGTTCGTTCAGCAACGTCAGCACTCCTGTCTAGCTGCGAGGGACACATCACAATTCTCCTCGAGGCTTGGCATGGCAATAGGCACGCCTCATGAGGTGAGGAGGGAGTCCCAGTGTTACCTCTCCAGGTGCCACAGAGATATTAGGATTCCTATCAATGTTCCAGAGGAATCAGGCATCATGTTTTTTTGAAGTATTGAAATCCGCGTTCCTCTCGATTTGTCAAAGGGATGTGAGGCCTCTTGTCCAGATGAGGCGGGGAGCTAGGGCTTTCTTTAGGATCTCCCCAGGGGATTCAGACATCCCTTCATCTTTTGTGGTGAAAGACGAACCTACATTCAAATCACTGCAGGAAAATCCGGCCATATTTCGAGTCAGGGCATCTCGGTGTCCATTCCACTGGAGGAAGCACACTCCGGGTCCCTCCTACATACTTATAAATCATAGAAGTCTCCACTTGAGGTGCTTTTGAAAAGCTTGCTTTCCTCTTTTGTCAAAACCAGGGAATCTGCCTTCGCTCGAGATTATTTGGGTACATGGAACTTTTCTCGATTTGATGTTCTAAATTTGATGTTCTTCTAGACTTGAGATGGTGTTCTCGGGGAATCTCTGGAGTTTCCCAAAGGAAGTCAAGCCACTTGTCTTGCTTGATGGGGAATGCGGGATGGGTCTGCAGACAGTGCAGGGGAATCTGGACTCATCTCGAGTTGAATTGGGGAACACGTAGCTCTTTCATATTGATGCGGTGACGTCAGGGTGCCTCTAAACTTGTCACAGTGTTCTTGAGCACTCTCTGTAGTTCCATCCTGGAAGTCCAGATTCCTTTCATGTTTTATGGGGAACACGGAATTGCTCTGCATGAAATGCAGGGTAATCGGGCCTCATCTGGCAGCGAGGGGGAAGTCTCGTGGTTTTTCTCGAGTTGTGGCCGGAACCTGGGGTATATTCTCGAATTAGGACGTGGATGGCCCTTCAAAACTCGTGTTTAATCAGCGATGTCAGGACTCATGTCTAGTTGCCAGGGACACATAGTGATTCTCCTCTAGGGTTTGCAGGGCAATAGAAACCCCTCTTTAGTTGAGACTTGGGACCCAGGTCCCTTTCCAGATGCCACAGGGATATTGGGATTCCTATCAGTTTTCAATAGGATTCAGGCATCGTCTCCTTTGGAAGCATTGAATTCCAAGTTCCTTTCGAAATTTCAAAGGGATCTGAGGCCTCCTGTTGAGATGAGGTGGGGAATAGTGCTTTCTCTAAAGTCTCCACAGGGGATTCAGACATCCCTTCACCTTGTGAAATGAAAGACGATCCTGCATTCAAATCACTGCAGAGAAATCCGGCCTTATTTCGAGTCAGGGCATCTCGGTGTCCATTCCACTTGGGACAGCAAACTCAGTGTCTCTCTTACATTCCTATAGCTGAGAAACTCCTCATCTTGAGGTACTGTAGAAAGTTGGCATTCATTTGAGTTGAACCCAGGGAATCATCTCTACTCTCGAGATGATTTGTGGTACATGGAGCTTTTCTCGAGTTGCTGTGCTGAACTTGGTGTTCCTCTAGAGTTGGGACGGAGTTCCCGGTTTATCTCCGGAGTTGATTAAGGAAAGACAAGCCACTTGAGGCGGTGAAATAGGGCTTTCTCTAGGATCTCCACAGGAGATTCAGACATCCCTTCATCTTTTGAGATGGAAGACGAGCCTGCATTCAAATCACTGCAGGCAAATCCGACCTTATTTCGAATCAGGGCACCTCTGTGTCCGTTCTTCTTGAGGCAGCAAACTCAGATTCCCTCTCACATACCCATTGCTGAGAGATGCCTCATCTAAAGGTGTTTGTGGAATGTCTTCATTCCTCTTGAGACGATGCCAGGTAATCCGCTCTCATCTTGAGATGATTTGGGGTACACGGAGCTTTTCTCGTGTTGCTGTGCTGAACTTTGTGTTATTCTAGACTTTTGTTTTTGATTTCAGGGAATCTCTGGAGTTGTAAAGGTGCTTTAATGATTTTTCTATGAGTGTATAGAGGCTGCAGCACAAGAAACTGCTGTCGGGAATGAGAGAGTTCAGGAAATCAAACAAAGTTCAGCGTTTACCAAGGGAACAAGGGGTAATATTAGTCACAAGGTCAGGAGACAGTCCATATCTCAAGAAAGGGGAAGGGACTAAGCAGTTTTGTCTTAAAGAGTTGCTCTGCTGATCTTGGTGTTTCTCTGGACTTTGTACGGTGTTCTCGGGGATTGTCTGGTGTTGTTTAAAGGAAGACAAGCCACTTCTTGTATTTGCTGGGGAATTCGGGATGACTCTGTAGCACATGCCATTGAATCAGGCCTCATTTCGTGTTGATTTGGGGTTCTCGGTGCTCTTTAGTGTTGCTGCAGTAACATCAGGGTCCCTCTAGACTTGTGACAGTGTTCTTGGGGACTCTCTCGAGTTCCTTCAAGGAAGTCAAGGCTCGTTTCATGTTTGATGGGGAACACGGTATTGCTCTGCACGCAGTGCAGCATATTGGGCCTCATCTCGCCGTGAGAGGGATGTCTCATGGCGTTTCTATAGTTGCGGTGGGAACCTGGTGTATATTCTCGAGTTATGACGGGAATGGCCCTTCAAAACTCGTGTTTGTTCAGTGACGTCAGAACTCCTGTCTAGTTGTGAGGGACAACTCAGGATACTCCTCGATGCTTGTCAGGGCAATAGGGACGCCTATCGATGTGAGAAGGGAAACCCAGGTTTCCTTACCAGTTGCCACAATTATATTGGGATTCCTTTCAATTTTCAAGAGGAGTCAGACATCGTCTCCTTTGGAAGCATTGAATTCCACGATTCTCGAATTGTCAAAGAGATGTGAGGCCTCCTGTCGAGGTTATTTGTGGAACTAGGGCTTTCTCTATGGTCTCCACAGGGGAATCAGACATCCCTTCATCTTGTGAGATAAAAGACGAGCCTGCATTCAAGTCACTGAAGGGAAATCCGGTCTTATTTCGAGTCAGGGCATTTCGGTGTCCATTCTTCTTCAGGCAGCAAACTCAGGGTCTCTGTTACATTCTTATAGCTGTGAAACTCCTTGTCTTGAGGTGCTTTAGAAAGTTGGCATTCATGTGAGTCGAACCCATGGAATCATCTCTAGTCTAGAGATGATTTGTGGTACACGGAAATTTCCTCGAGTTGCTGTGCTGAATTTGGTGTTCCTCTAAAGTTGGGACGGTGTTCCCGGGTTATCTCTGGAGTTGATTAAGGAAAGGCCAGACACTTGTGATTGATGTTGACGGCAGAATATCTCTGGATCTAATGCAGGGGATTCAGGCCTAATCTCGCGATGATATGAAGGTACACAGAATGCTTTCATGTTGCTGTTGTGACTTCTGGGTCCCTCTATACTTGTGTCCGTGTTCTTAGGGATTCTCTGGGGTTCTATCAAGGAAGTCAAGACTCCTTTCTTTTTGACAAGAAACACGAAATTACTCTACAATCGATGAATTGTAATCGAGCCTCTTCTCACAGCGTGGAGAAGTTTCATGGTTTTTCTCGAGTTGCAGCAGGAACGTTGTGAATATTCTTGAGTTAAGATGGGTATGGCCCTTCAAAAGTCGGGTCTGTTCAGCGATGTCAGACTTCTTGTCTAGTTGTTTGGGACATGTCGGTATTCTCCTCGCCGCTTGGAAAGGCATTAGGGATGCCTCTCGAGGTGAGGCGTGAGACCCAGGTTCCCTTTCCAGTTTCCACTGGGATATTGGAATTCCTGTCAATCTTCGAGCGTACTCAGGCATCACTTCCTTTTGAAACATTGAACTCATTGAATTCGGGGTTCCTTGCGCGTTGTCAAAGGGATATGAGGCATCCCTTGGAGATGAGGCGGCGAACTAGGGCTTTCTCTAGGGTCTCCACTTGGGATTCAGACATTCCTTCATTTTGTGAGATGAAAGATGAACCTGCCTTCAACTCACTGCAGGGAAATCCGGCCTTATTTCGAGTCAGGGCACCTCAGTGTCCGTTCTTGTTTAAGCAGCAAACTTAGATTCCCCCTCACATACCTACTCCTGAGAGATGCCTCATCTTATGGTGCTTGTGGAATGTCTTCATTCCTCTTGAGATGGTGCCAGGGATTCCGCTCTCATCTTGAGATGATTTGGAGTACACTTAGCTTTTCTCCATTTGCGGGGCTGAACTTAGTGTTCTTCTAGACTTTGGTTGTTGATTCAGGGAATCTCTGGAGTTGCCTAAAGGACGTGAAGCCCCTTGTCATGTTTGATGGGGAATGTGGGATGGCGCTGGAGCAATTGCAGCGCAATTGGGGCTTCTTTTGATTTGATTTCGGGTACACGGATCTCTTTCATGTTGCTGCGGGGACCTCAGGGCCCCTATAGACTGGTGACAGTGTTCTTCGTGATTTTCTGGAGTTCCATCGAGGAAGTCCAGGCATCTTTGGTGTTTGATGTGGAACACGAATTTGCTCTGCATTCATTGCAGGGAAACGCAGCCTCATTCTTTGGCGAGGAAGAAGTCTCATGGTTTTTCCTTACTTGTTGCCGGAAGCGGGTGTACATTCCTGAGTCAGGATGGAGATGGTCCTTCAAAAGTCCTGTTCGTTCAGTGACGTCAGCACTCCTGTCTAGCTGTGAGGGACACATCGGAATTCTCGAGGCTTGACATGGCAATAGCACGCATCTTGAGGTAAGTAGGGAGTCCCAGGTTTCCTTTCAGGTTCCACAGGGATATTGGGAATCCTAACAATTTTCAAGAGGATTCAGGCATCGTGTTCTTTTGAAGCATTGATATCCGAGATCCTCTCTTGTTGTCAAAGGGATGTGAGGCTTCTTGTCCAGATAAGGCGGGGAACTATGGCTTTCTGTAAGGTCTCCACAGGGAACTCAGACATCCCTTCATCTTGTGAGATGAAAGACGAACCTGCATTCAAGTCACTGCAGGGAAATCCGTCCTTATTTCAAGTCAGGTCACTTCGGTGTCCGTTCTTCTTGAGGAAGCAAACTTAGATTCCCCCTCACATACTTACTGCTGAGAGCTCCCTCATCTTAAGGTGCTTGTGGAATGTCTTCATTTCTATTGAGATGGTGCCCGGGATTCCGCTCTAATCTTGAGACGATTTGGAGTACACTTAGCTTTTCTCCATTTGCGGGACTGAACTTGGTGTTCTTCTTTGGTTGTTGATTTCGGGAAATCTCTGGAGTTGCCTAAAGGAAGTTAAGTCCCTTGTTGTGTTTGATGGGGAATGTGGGATGACTCTGGAGCCAATGCAGCACAATCGGGTCTCATCTTAAGTTGATTTCGGGTACACAAATCTCTTTCATGTTGCTGCGCGTTACCTCAGAGTCCCTATAGACTAGTGCCAATGTTCTTGGGGACTCTCTGAAGTTCCATCCAGGAAGTCCAGACTCCTTTCATGTTTGAAAGGGAACACGGAATTGCTCTGCATGCACTGCAGGGGATCAGGCCTCATCTGGCAGCGAGGGGGAAGTCTCGTAGTTTTTCTCGAGTTGCGACGGGAAGCTGGTGTATATTCCTGAGTCAGGATGGGGATGACCCTTCAAAACTCGTGTTCGTTCAGCAACGTCAGCACTCCTGTCTAGCTGCGAGGGACACATCACAATTCTCCTCGAGGCTTGGCATGGCAATAGGCACGCCTCATGAGGTGAGGAGGGAGTCCCAGTGTTACCTCTCCAGGTGCCACAGAGATATTAG
>JAJLRB010000497.1:0-39232 GCA_020976825.1 Odocoileus hemionus | reverse complement strand
CAGCGCCATATGCATGACATCATATTGAACTACACATGGACATCATCATTCATTCTGTACGACGTCACACCACCGCATCTATGACATCACACCCTCTCTATTCATGTCCTCACACACAGGATATCTGACATCGCATCCACTGTAGCTCCGTCATTACTTACCGTGTATTGCTTAGACCACACCTGCAATATGTTTGACCTCAAACCCACTATATATATGGACCGTCATATGAATTCTAATGTGATATCACACACACTCTTTATGACATCACAAGACTGTATTCATGACATCCCATCCACTCTGTATAAATCATTTATATAAACTGTTTATGTCATCACATGGCAATATACTTGTGATATCACAGCCACTGCAACTGTGACAAGACACCTTCTATGTTTTTGACATCATACTCAGTATATATGACATCTCACATTGTGTATGAATGACAACACAACCACGGTTTCCGACATCACACATACTATATCGGTGAAATCACACTCACTTGAATGATTATATTAGACCCTATGTACGTGTGAAATCAACACACACTGCATGTATAACATGATAGACACTTTATATGACAACAAATCCACTCTTGATGTCATCATACCATTGCTTATCTGTCATGGCACCCACTATGTTTATGACATCATATCCACTGTATATGATCTCATCCACACTGTGTCTATGACTACACAAGCTCTATATATTGTCTTGAAACATGTTATTACTTCCATCACATCCACTGTTTGTCATCAAACCCCTTTGTCGACATTATCACACCAACTATGTAAGAGTTCCGAGGTGGCATATGTATGCCATCATATGCACTGCACATGACATAATATCCACACTTTATGACAAGCATCCTTAGTATTTATGACATCACATGCACTCTATTCATGACCTAACACGCACTATATACATATGACATGTCACGTACTGTGTATGATATCACATTCACTATATATATGGTATCACATTCACAATATATGTGACATCACACAATGACTCTGTCTATGACTTCACACACTCTATGCTTATGACATATCCACTTCATATGGCATCACACTCAGTGTTATAACAACACAACCATTGTGTAACTTCACAGCCACTATGTCTGACATCACACGCATTGTATCTGTGTAAACACACGCAATGTACCAATTTTATCTAACCAGTGTATGCATGACATCACACCCACTATATGTATGACATCATAATGGACTACATATGACATCACATCCACTCTTTTGACCTCACACCTCTTTATTTATGACATCAAGTCCACTATACCAGACATTACATCCACTATATCTGACCTCATTTCCAGGATATATGTGTTATCACACCGACTCTACCAATGATATCACAGCCACTCTATGTATCATATCGCAGCCAGTATTCGGCTGACATCCTGTCCACTCTATTTATGACATCATATCCACAATATATGACATACAACACTGTGTGTGGTTGATTTCACACTCGGCATATATATGACATCATTTGCACTTCAGATGACATCATATCCACTCTATCCCACCAAACCACAGAATTTATGCTGCCACATCCACTTCAGGCATGACATCAAACCCACTGTACTAGACATTGCCCCCACTGTTTTTTTGCCGTCTCAGTCTCTCCACTGATATCACGTCCACTCTTGGCATGACATCACACTCGGCATATGTATGGCAACTTTTTCACCATACAAGACATCACATCCTCAGTTTATGATATCAAACCACCATTTCTACGACATCACAACCATTCTATTTGACATTGTTTCCACGGTATCTGGGTCCTCACATCCACTGTATTGAGGTTATCACACCAAATGTATTCATGAGATCTCTTGCACTATGTAAGACAACATCATATCCTTTGTATATGACATCAGATTCACTATATTATTAATATCACAGACACTGTGGTCTGTGTCATCACACCCACTCTTTCGATGATATCAACATCCTTTGTATTATTTGTACCTCACACCCACTACACGTAATACCATCAGATACATCATCAACCATCCACATCCACAATTACAACATAATAAAACCACACTAAAAACTGACAGCTTACCCATACATTTTCCACTATCGACATTATTTTCCATAAACCAATATCAATTGTATCACACCCATTATACATACTAACATATTCATCAATCTGATAATAACTTATACTCAACACTTAATGTATGCATCAGCATCAAACATATTTTCAATCAAGACACCAAACTTTTATGCATTCACACACACGACAATCCCTATCAGTTCTAACATCAGTCCATTATTTTCACACACTCTGTTCTGACACACAGTATAGGATACCATTACATTCTCATTGATCTACACACTCTATGACATCACCCCAAATTATGACATAAACCCCGATTTATACATCACTCCATACTTCATGACATCAATCTTATATGCACAATCACTACGTTTAGCATCTCATCCCTAATCTCGATATCACACTTTTTTGAACTGCAAGGGCATCATCCTTACCATAATTTACAACATTCTTTTAAACATTACAGTTACTGACCACACCATCGTTTAAACCAACCTTTCATACACGATTTATATACAACACTATGTTTTGTACCATCCATAGCCCATATAACATAATAATCACAACAGGCTTGTAAACCCAACTCATAATTACAAAGACTTTTGACATCACAACATATTCTGAACACATCCACAGATTTTCTCACACCACGTTTCGGTGAAATATCCCTTGTTTTATGAAACAGGATTGCCATCATTTGACTAACACATACACACATCATTTATGACCAAAACCCCTTTATGACATCAACACCTCTCTACATCCCCACTATCACTGAACTGATTTAGTCCACACTTATCGTGTATTTTGCCATTGATATTTAGCCCAACCATTAATATTAACTCAATGCATCTATTGTATGACGCACACCTATGACATCACCCCTTTTATGCCTCACACACTTTTAAATCATCCACTTACTTTTTATACCATATTCTTGAACACACCTATATTGACCAAGACACCTTCTATGTTTTTGACATCATATGTATATATACATCTCACATTTTATGAATACAAACAACACGGTTCCGACATACACATACTATATGTTGAAATACACTCATTGAATATATATAACCCTATGACTGTGAATAACACACTCTTGTAAATAACTCTTTATATAACAAATCCACTCTTGATGTCATCATACCATGCTTATCCGCACCCACATTTTAGTACATCATATCCACGTATATGATCTATCACCTGTGTTATGACACACAAGCTCAATATTTGTTTAAACATTTATATTCCATCACATCCACTGTTTGTCATCAACCATTTGTCAATTATCACCCACTTAAATTTGTGGATATGTATGCCATCATATCATCCACATGACATAATATCACACACCTTTATGAAAACCTATTTATACATTCACATCACTCTTTGTCATAAACCCACTTTTCGATATCACCACTATAGATCACGGGAATGTATCAATTCACATATAGGGAACAATTCCATACTTAACAACACATAGTTTATGAACTTCACACTCTATATGACATACACTCCATATACAAGCATCCTAGTGTTATAACACACCACAATTGTAATCACACACATGTTGACTACACAATTGTATCTTTTAAAAATCAATTATCCATTTATCAACCCTTTATGTTGACATAAACCCACTATGAAACCAATCATTTGATACTTTACCTCATACTTTTTACCACACCATTTTACACAGAACCTACCATTTATTACTTATTTACCACATCCTATTATGTATACACCACTTCCCATTGAATCACACACTCTTTGTCCTTACACCTATTATGACAGTCACATCCACTTCAACTCAATTTTGACTCTTCCAGATATATGTATAAACCCGTTTTTATGATCACACCACTCATATATACCATGATTCGCTGACACTTCCATCATTATGCACATACCACAATTAATCAACATTGTTGTTCCTTTTTCACCATACAAGACATCACATCCTCAGTTTATGATATCAAACCACCATTTCTACGACATCACAACCATTCTATTTGACATTGTTTCCACGGTATCTGGGTCCTCACATCACTGTATTGAGGTTATCACACAAATGTATTCATGAGATCTCTTGCAAACTATGTAAGACAACATCATATCCTTTGTATATCTGACATCAGATTCACTATATTATTAATATCACAGACACTGTGTCTGTGTCATCACACCAACACTCTTTCGATGATATCACATCCTTGTATGTATGACCTCACACCCACTACACGTATACCATCATATACATTCCACAAGGCATCGCATCCACATTAAAAATGACATGACAGATTATATATGACATCACATGCACTGCTCTCATGATATCTCCCTCCCACTATATCTGACATTGAATCCACCCTATTGATGACCTCTGACCAACTGTTTGTATGACATCACACCCATTTTATGTATGACATCTTATTTACTATACATATTGTCACATCAACTCTTTATGAACTCACACAATTGTAGTCATCACATTACATCCATTGCATTCATGACTTCACACAACTATATATGACCACACACACAAGACAACTCAAACGTTATATCTGCCATCTCACCCACTACATCTGACACTAACCCTCCACCAGTATCTGTGTCATCAAAACCCAGTGTATCAATTATACCTCCACACACATCTCTGTATGACATCACCACACAGTCTATCTAGGACCATCTATATTCAGTATGCATGACGTCACATGAACTCTTTGATGACATCAGACACCTAAATGTATGACATCACACCCAGTATATTGATGACATCATACCAATATATATGATATCACAATACTGCTTTCATGACACATCACCGATATACTGACTCTCACCCACTACATTTGACATCACCGCCACTGGATCTGTGTCGTCAACACACTCTGTGTCGATGATTCACAGCAAGTACTGGAAATCATCACCCTTGGATACATATGACATACTAAACAGTTACCTTGAATCACATTAAACTTTATATTAATTTCTCCTAGATTTAAGAATAACAGCCATACATTCAAGACATCAGATCTTTATATGCGACATAACTGTTAGTTTAGGAAATTATCCTTTACTATGATATCAACAACACATTATTTGTAACGGTCACAGCCCATGGGTTCTGTGAATCCTATCAATAAATTTGACTGTCAAAAAACACTGTGGTTGAGACGCTACAAGCTGTATATCTGACATCACAACTTCGTGGTCTATATTTTCTGCCGTCACACCACCGTATAGTGATATAAATCAAAAAGTGTTATGTATTATGTCACACTAACTATAGGCATGGACTTATGCATATATAGACATCACACAGGCTTTATGACACCACAACACTCTGTTCATGAATCAAGAAGCTACTCTATCTCAGATCATAGCCATTATCTTGAGAAGCACATCCACAGAATGTGTGTCATACACGAGATTATCGATGATATATGCCCCATTGTTGGTGATATTCACAGCGCATATGCATGGATTTCATATGAAACTAACATGACTATCATCTATTTTCAGTAAGACGTCACACGTCTTATGCATCACACTCTCTATTCATGTCCTCACACACAGGATATATGACATCGCATCCACTGTAGCTCGTTCTTCATTAACTTACAGTGTAATGTTATACAGCACTCTGCATTATGTTTGACATCAAACCATATATATGCTATGACGTCCATATGATTCTATGTTGATATCATTACACAGACTCTTTATGAATCACAAGGACTGTATTTTCATGAATACCATCCACTCTATATAAACTCATTATCTATAACTTTTTATGTCAAGATCACATACAATCTATTACTTGTGATATCACAGCACTGCAACCTGTGACAAGAACTTCCCTTCTAGTGTTTTTTGATGTCATACTCAGTATATATGACATCTCACAATTGTGTATGATTGAAACACAACACGGTTTTCGACATCAAACTATCAATATCGGTGAAATCACATCACTTGAATGATTATATTAGTACCTATGTACGTGTGAAATACACACAACTGCATGTATAGACATGATAGACACTTTATATGACAACATGTCCACTCTTGATGTCATCATACATTGTTTATTGTCATGGCACCCAACTATGTTTATGACATCTATCCACTGTATATGATTCATCCACACTGTGTCTATGACCACACATAGCTCTATATTTGTCTGCTTGAAACATGTTATACTTCCATCACATCATCTGTTATGTCATCAAACCCATTATGTCGGATGATTATCAAAAACAACTATGTAGGAGTTCCGAGGTGGCTTATGTATGCCATATCTGCAATTGCAAATGACATCATATTACACTTTATGACAAGATCCTTAGTATTTCATGACATACATGCACTTATTCATGACCTAAACAGCATATTTACGATATGACATGTCGACGTATGTGTATGATATCACCTTCATCTATTTATATGATATCACATTCACTATATGTGACATCACACAATGACACTGTCTATGACGTCACACTCTCTATGCTTATGACATATCCACTTCTACATATGGCATCACACTCAGTGTTATAACAAACAACCATTGTGTAACTTCACAGCCATATGTCTGACATCACAACGCATTGTATCTGTGTAAACACCGCAATGTACCCAAATTTTATCTAACCAGTGTACTGTATGACATCACACCACTATACGTATTTTTTGATCATTATGGACTACCATATGACATCACATCAATCTATTCTTGATCCTCACACCTCTTTTATTTAATGACAATTCAGAGTCCACTTTACCAGGACATTACATTCCACTATATCCTCGAACTCATTTCCACGTATAGTTTGTGTTTATCACACCGACTCTACAAACGTGATATCAACAGACCACTCTATGAATCTATATCGCAGGCCAGTATAGTTTCGGTGACATTCCTATTCATCTATTTCTGACATCAATTCCACAATGTAAGACATACAACATGTGTGTGGTTGATACCAATAGGATATATATGACATAATTCGACTTAGATGACATCACATAACTCTATCCCACCAAACACAGACTTTATGCTTGCATTCATTAGGTGTGACATATCACCTGTTTAGACATTAGCCCACATTTTTTTGCATCTCTATCTCTCATGATATACGTCCCACTCTTGGATGACTCAATGGTATATGTATGGCAACTTATTCCCATACAAGACTTTATCTAGTTTATGCTACTAACAGTTTTTAGACATCACAACATTCTATTTGACATGTTTCGCGTAATTGGGTCATAATCACTGTATTGAGGTTATCACACAAATGTATTTAGGAATTCTGGGGTTATGTAAGACGAACATCATATCTGTTGTTAATCGAATCAGAATACTATATTGTTAACATCAGACATGTGTCTGTGTATCACACACTCTTTCGATGATTATTCCTTATGTATGTTTGACCTCCACCACTTCCACGTATAACATCTTATACATGGTCCATAACACCAAGGATCTCTGTCCATCCAATGTTTGAAATGTCATCACAGATTATATAGTGACATCACATGGGTGCACTGCACTATGATATCTCTCCCACCTATATTGAACAGTGATTGAATCTCACACCCATTTGATGACCTCTGACCAACACTGTTTGTTATGACAATCACGTACCACCCATTTTTCTCTATGTATGGACTCATCTTATTTACCTTATACATATTCGTCCACATCACTCTTTATGAACTCGACCTAATAAATTGTCAGTACCATTCCACATTACTTCCAATTGCATTTGACATTCACACTACACTCTATATAGATGACCACACACACAAGAAATCAAGCAACGTTTAATATCTGCCCTCTCACCCACTACATCTGACACTTACCCGAATCCCGTCCACAGTTATCTGTGTCAATTCCAACCAGTGTACTCAATTCAACCAACACACTACTCTCTGTATGACATCAGAACACACATGTCTATCTAGGACATCATATTCAGTATGGGCAATGAACGTCACGATGAACATCTTTATGACATCTCAGACACCTAAATGTGAGACATCACAACACCAGTATATTGATGACATCATAATCAATATTATGATAGCCTCACCCATGAAAACTGCTTTAGGCACATGACACCACCTCACACCAGACGTATACCTGACATCTCATCTCTGACAACGCCAACTTTACATTTGAATCACCGCGCACTGGATCTGTGCTTCCGTTCATCACAAACTCTGTGTCGATGACATACACAATGCCATGATATGAAATCATCAACCCGTTGGCATCACAATATGACATCTGTATATACACACAGTCTACATGACATCACCATTCACACTTTATGATCATCTATCTTCTAGCATTAAGACATCACAGCCAGTTACATTCATGACATCAGATCTCCTATTATGATGCGACATCACCTCAATGTACGGTTTAGGACATTATCATCCCTCTATACCTTCTGATATCTCACAACCACTGTAAATTTGTATAAGTCACAGCCACTTGCGTTGCGTGGACTTCCTGTATCCAATAAATTTGACGTTCAAAGACATGTGTTGAGACGATACACAACAGTATATATGATTCATACCACCATACGTGTCTGTGTATTTCTGCGCTGGTCACATCCAACCGTTTTCAGTGACTATAACAACAGACGTGTATGGTTATTATGTCTCACATACTATAGGTCTATGGCACATTATGCACGATAAACGGACATCACACACAGGCTTTATGACACACACAACAACTCTGTTCTATGACATCAAGCTATACTCTGTTCTCATCATCAACAGCCATTATTCTCTGACAGCACTCCTATCAGGTTTGTTCCATGTGTGTCATCACACCGAGCATCTAATTCGATCGATATTTGCCCCATTGTTTGTATGATGATATCACAGCCGCCCATATGCTAGCATGGACATCATATGAACTTCACATGACATTTCACATTCCATTCTTGTTATGACGTCACACCGCTGCTCGCTCTATGACATCTACACCCAGTACTGTATTCATGTACCACTCACACAAAGAGGATATAGCTGACATCGCATCCACTGTAGAAGCAGTGCTCCGTTGTCATTATCTTACCGTGTATTGCTTATAGGAACCATCCTGCCAATATGTTTGACCTCAAAAGACCCGACTATCTCTAGTTATTATGACTCTCATATGAAATTCTATGTGATATCACACACACATCTTTATGAACATGCACAAGGCCTTGTATTCATGACATCCCATACACTCTATTCATTAATTCATTTTAGGATAAAACTGGTTATGCTTTATGTATCACAGTTGCTCACCACTATCAACTTCGCTTGACTTGTGCGATATCAGCAGCCACCTGGCAACTGTGGACAAGACCCTTCTATGTTTTTGACATCAATACTCAGGTATATCTATGACATTCATCCACATTGTGTCTTATATGATGATGACAACACAACCACGGTCTTTTTCCGAACATCATACACATCTAAAACTATATCGGTTTGTATCGAAATCCACTTTCTCCTCTTTGACATTCTGATTTTATTAGACCCTATTGTATAATGTACGTGTGTGTTGAAAAATCCACACACACTGCATGTATAACATGATAGATACTTTATATGACAACAAATCCACTCTTTGATGTGTCATCATACATCTGTTTTATCTGATCTGTCATGGCACCTTTTCCACTATGCTTCTGTTTCGTATGACATCATATCCACTGTCTTATGATTCTCATCCACACTGTGGCTCTATGACTACCTACAAGCTCCGATTTATTTGTCTTGAAACATGTGTATTATGACAGTCCATAACATCCACTGTTATGTCATCTAAACCCACTTTGTCGATCGAATTTATCACACCAAACTAGTGTATAGAGTTCAGGTGGCATTGTGTATGCCATCATATGCACTGCACATGACATAATCATCCACTACTTTATGACAAGCATCCTTAGTATTTATATGACATCACATGCACTCTTTTCATGACATACACACGCAACTATATACGATATGACATGTCACCTACCTGTGTATAGATATCACATTCCATAAACTTATATATATGGTATATCACCATTCATAATATGTGAATCTGACACAATGACTCTGTCCTATTGACTTCACACACTCTATGCTTATGACCACATATCCATACTTCATATGGCATCACACTCGCAGTGTTTATAAACAACACAACCATTGTGTAACTTCACAGCAGCCACTATGTCTGACATCGCACACAGCATTGTCATCTGTGTCAAACACGCAATGTACCAATTTTATCTAACCCAGTGTATGTATGACATCACACACCCACTATATGTTATATGACATCATATGGACTACATATGACATCACATCCACTCTTTTTGACCTCAGTAACCTCTTTATTTATGACATCAAGTCCACTATACCAGACATTACATCCACTATATCTGAACCTCATTTCCAGGATTATATGTGTTATCACACCGATCTCACCAATGATATCACAGCCACTCTATGTATCATATCGCAGCCAGTATTAGGCTGACATCCTGTCCACTCTATTTATGGACATCATATCCACAATATATGACATACAAACACTGTGTGTGTTGATTTCACACTCAGGCATACCTATCATGAACATCATTTGGCACTTCAGATGGACATCATATCCACTCTATCCCACACCAAACCACAGAATTTATGCTGCACACATCCCCACACTTCAGGCATGACATCACACACTACCTGTATACTAGACATTGCCCCCACTGTTTTTTGCATCTCAATCTCTCCACTGATATCACGTCCACCTCGTTGGCATGACATCACACTCCGGCATATGTATGGGCAACTTACTTCACCATACAAGACATACATCCTCAGTTTTTATGATATCAACACCCGATTTCTACGACATCACAAACCAATTCTATTGACATTGTTTTTCCCACGGTATCTGGGTCTACATCACATCCACTGTATTGAGGTTATCAACCAAATGTGTTCCATTCATGAGACTCCTCTTGCACTATGTAAGACGAAATTCCAAACCACATATCCTTGGTATATGACATCAGTATTACACTATATTATTACCATAACTCACAGACATGTGTCTGTGTCATCACACACCCCACTCTTTTCGTGATGTTTATCACATCCTTTGTATGTATATGACCTCCACACACCCCACTACACGGTATACGACCATCATATCATTCCAAGGCTTCGCAACTCCACATTTAATGACATGTACAGATTATATCTGACATCACTCATGCACTGCACTCATGATATCACTCGGCCACTATATCTGACATTGAATCCACCCTATTGATGACACTCTGACCCAACTGTTTGTATGACATCACACCCTGGCCATTTTATGTATGACATCTTAATTTATGCATTATACATATACTGTCACATCCACTCTTTATGAACTCACACAATTGTAGTCATCACATTACATCCATTGCATTCATGACATCACACACACTATATATGACCACACACACACAAGACAACTCAATACGTTATATCTGCCATCTCACCCACTACATCTGACACTACCTCCACGTATCTGTGTCATCAAAAAATAACCAGTGTATCAATTATACCACCTCACACACTCTCTGTATGACATCACACACACAGTCTATCTAGGACATCATTATTCAGTATGCATGACGTCACATGAATCTTTATGACATCAGACACCCCTAAATGTATGACATCACACCCAGTATTGATGACATCATATCCAATATATATATGATATCACCATACTGCTTTCATGACACCACGGGGGGGGGGGGACACACCGACTACCTTGACATCTCACCCACTACATTTGACATCACCCCCCAGCGGGGGCCAACTGGATCTGTGTCCGTCACACACTCTGTATCGATGACATCACAGCAAGTATGGAAATCATCACACTTGGCATACATATGACATCTATACACACTCTACATGGACATCACATTCACACTTTATGGAATGACATCAATCCTCAGCATTTAAGACATCAATCAGCCACTACATTCATGACATAAGATCTCCTATATGCGACATCATATGTTACGGTTTAGGACATTATCCCCTATACCTCTGACTCCTCACAACACTTTATCTGTAACGTCACAGCCCATCACTGGGTCTGTGAATCCCTATCCAATAAATTTGACGTCAAATACGACACTGTGTTTGAGACGATACAAACAGTATTTTAGGTCTGACATCATGCACCATCCGTGTCTGTATTTCTGCCCATCGTTTCACACTCAACTCGTATCAGTGATATAACACAAAGTTGTATGTATTATGTCACACATACTATCTAGGCATGGCACTTTTATGCACTATATACGACATCACACCAGGTTTTATCGACACCCCACAACACTTGTTCATGACATCAAAGCTACTCTATCTCACTATCACAGCCATTATCTCTGAGAGCACATTCCACAGAATGTGTGTCATCACACCTGAGATTATCGATGATATATGCCCCATTGTTTGTATGATTATCACAGCGCACATATGCATGACATATATGAACTACACATGACATCACATTCATTCTGTACGACGTCACACCGCTCTATGACATCACACCCTCTGTATTCATGTCCTCACACACAGGATATCTGACATCGCATCCACTGTAGCTCCGTCATTACTTACCGTGTATTGCTTATACCACACCTGCAATATGTTTGACTCAAAACCCACTATAATATATGACGTCATATGAATTCTATGTGAATATCACACACACTTATCTTTATGACATCACCAAGACTGTATTCATGACATCCCATCCCACTCTGTATAAAATCATTATATAAACTGTTTATGTCATCACATACAATATACTTGTGATATCACAGCCACTGCAACTGTGACAAGACACCTTCTATGTTTTTGACATCATACTCAGTATATATGACATCTCCACATTGTGTATGTTGAATGACAACACAACCACGGTTTTCCGAACATCCACACATACTATATCGGTGAAATCACACTCACTTGAATGATTATATTAGACCCTATGTACGTGTGAAATCACACACACTGCATGTATAACAATGATAGACACTTTATATGAAACAAAAATCCACTCTTGATGTCATATACCCATTGTGTTTATCTGTCATGGCACCCACTATGTTTATGACATCATATCCCACTGTATATGATCTCATCCACACTGTGTCTATGACTACACAAGCTCTATATTTGTCTTGAAACATGTTATTACTTCCATCACATCCACTGTTTGTCATCAAAAACCCACTTTGTCGACGATTATCACACCAACTATGTAAGAGTTCCGAGGTGGTGGCATATGTATGCCATCATATGCACTGCACATGACATAATATCCACACTTTATGACAAGCATCCTTAGTATTTATGACAATCACATGCACTCTATTCATGACCTAACACGCACTATATACTCGATATGACATGTCACGTACTGTGTATGATATCACATTCACTATATATATGGTATCATCACATTCACAATATATGTGACATCACACAATGACTCTGTCTATGACTTCACACACTCTATGCTTATGACATATCCACTTCATATGGCATCACACTCAGTGTTATAACAACACAACACATTGTGTAACTTCACAGCCACTATGTCTGACATCACAGCATTGTATCTGTGTAAACACACGCAATTTGTACCAATTTTATCTAACCCAGTGTATGTATGACATCACACCCACTATATGTATGACATATATGGACTACATATGACATCACATCCACTCTTTTTGACTCACACCTCTTTATTTATGAATCAAGTCCACTATACCAGACATAACATCCATATATCTGACTCATTTCAGTATATGTGTTATTCACACCCACTCTACCCATGATATCCAGCCTCTATGTATCATATCGGCAGCCTCAGTATACGTGTGACATTCCTGTCACTCTATTTATGACATCATATATCCACAATGTATGACATAAAACTGTGTGTGGTTGATTTCACACTCGGGCATATATATGACATATTTGCACTTCAGATGACATCATATCCACTCTATTCCACCAAACCACAGAATTTATGCTGCCACATCCATTCAGGCATGACATCAAACCCATGTACCAGACATTGCCCCCACCATGTTTTTTTGCATCTCAATCTCTCCATGATATCACGTCCACTCTTGGCATGACATCACAATCATCGGCATATGTATGGCAAACTTTTTCACCATACAAGACATCACATCCTCAGTTTATGATATCAATACCACCATTTTACGATATCACAAATTCTATTTGACAAGCTTTGTTTCCACGGTATCTGGGTCATCACATCCACTGTATTGAGGTTATACACACCAAATGTATTATGAGATCTCTTGCACTATGTAAGAAAACATCATATCCTTTGTATATGACATCTGATTCACTATATTTATTAAATCACAGACACTGTGTCTGTGTCATCACACCACTCTTTCGATGATATCACATCCTTTGTATGTATGACCTCACACCCACTACACACGTATACCATCATATACATTCCACAAGGCATCGCATCCAATTAAATGACATGACAGATTATATATGACATCACATGCACTGCACTTCATGATATCACTCCCACTATATCTGACATTGAATCCACCCTATTGATGACCTCTGACCAACTGTTTGTATGACATCACACCCATTTTATGTATGACATCTTATTTACTTATACATATCGTCACATCACTCTTTATGAACTCACACAATTGTAGTCATCACATTACATCCATTGCATTCATGACATCACACACACTATATATGACCACACACACACAGACAACTCAAACGTTATATCTGCCATCTCACCCACTTACATCTGACACTACCCCACAGTATCTGTGTCATCAAACCCAGTGTATCAATTATTCACCTCACACACACTCTCTGTATGACATCACACACAGTCTATCTAGGACATCATATTCAGTATGCATGACGTCACATGAACTCTTTATGACATCAGACACCTAAATGTATGACATCACACCCCAGTATATTGAAAATCATAATCAATATATATGATATCACCCTATACTGCTTTCATGACACCACACCGACTATACCTGACATCTCACCCACTACATTTGACATCACCGCCACTGGATCTGTGTCGTCACACACACTCTGTGTCGATGACATCACAGCAAGTATGGAAATCATCACCCTTGGCATAACATATGAATCATAACACACTTACATGACATCACATTCACACTTTATGACATCAATCCTCAGCATTTAAGACATCACAGCCACTACATTCATGACATCAGATCTCTTATATGCGACATCACATGTACGGTTTAGGACATCTCAATCCCCTATACCTCTGATATCACAACCACTTTATTTGTAACGTCACAGCCACTGGGTCAGTGTGAATCCCTATCCATATATTTTGACGTCAAAGACACTGTGTTGAGACGATACAAACAGTATATCTGACATCACACCATCCGTGTCTGTATTTCTGCGGTCACACCCCACCGTATCAGTGATATAACAAAAAGTGTATGTATTATGTCACACTATATAGGCATGGCACATTATGCACTATCATACGACATCACACCCAGGCTTTATGACACAGAAACATTGTTCATGACATCAAAGCTACTCTATCTCACATCACAGCCATTATCTTGAGAGGCACATCCACAGAATGTGTGTCTATCACACGAGATTATCGATGATATATGCCCCATTGTTTGTATGATATCACAGCGCCATATGCATGACATCATATGAACTACACATGACATCACATTCATTCTGTACGACGTCACACCGCTCTATGACATCACACCCTCTCTATTCATGTCCTCACACACAGTATATCTGACATCGCTCGGCCAACTCACTGTAGCTCGTCATTACTTACCGTGTATTGCTTATACCACACCCTGCAATATGTTTGACTCAAACCATATATATATATGACGTCATATGAATTCTATGTGATATCACACACATCTTTATGACATCACAAGGCTGTATTCATGACATCCCATCCACTCTATTAAAATCATTTATAAACAAGTTTATGTCATCACATGCAATATACTTGTGATCACAGCCACTGCAACTGTGACAGACACCTTCTATGTTTTTGACATCATTTACTCAGTATATATGACATCTCACATTGTGTATGAATGACACCACAACAGCGGTTTCGAATCCACACATTACTATATCGGTGAAATACACTCCCATTTGAAATGATTAAGTTTAGAGCCCTATGTCTCACGTGTGAATATCACACACATGCATGTATAACATGATAGACATTTATATGACAACAAATCCACCTCTTGATGTCATCATACCATTGTTTATCTGTCATGGCACACATATGTTTATGACTATATCCACTGTATATGATTCTATCACACTGTGTCTATGATACAAAGCTTATAATTGTTTGAAACGATGTTATTACTTATACATCCACTGTATGTCATCAAACCCACTTTGTGACGATTATACACCAACTATGTAAGCGTTCCGAGGTGGCACTGTAGCATTATGCCCCTGCAATGAATAATATCACATTTATGACAAGCCATCCTCTTAGTATTAATGACATCATGCACTTTTCATGACTAAGCGCACTAATCGATATGACATGTCACGATGTGTGTGATATTACATTCACTATATATGTATGGTATCCATTCAAATATATGTGACATCACACAGTGACTTGTTGACTATGACTTCAACACTCTATGCTTAAGACATATCAACTTATTTAGACAGCATAGCAACTAGTGTTATAAACAACAAACCATTGTGTAACTTCACATGATACGTGTTGACATACACGCATTGTATCTGTGTTAAACAACACGCAATGTACAATTTTATTAAACAGTGTATAGTATGACATCACACACATATAGTAGATATATATGGACGACATTATGACTATCACCATCACATTTTTAGACGTCACATCTTTATTTATGACATCAAGTCACTATACTCAGACATTTCATCCACTATATGACTCATTTAAGCGTATATTATGTGTTATCACACGTACTTACAATGATATACAGTTCATCTACTGTATCATATTCAGCAGTATTTCGGTCTGACATCTGTCATCTATTTTTGACATTCATATCCACAATGTATGACCATAATAAACTGTGTGTGGTTTTGATTTACACTCGGATATATATGACATCATTTGCATTCTAGATGACTTATCTCCACTCTATCCACAAACACAAAGATTTTGCTGCAATACTTCAGGCATTACTATACACATGTACTTGTTGGGAATTGCCCAGTTTTTTTGCATTCAATCTTCATCATGATATCCGTCACTCTTGGCAATGAACATACATGGTATATGTAATGGGCAACTTTTTCAACATACAAGAATAACATCTAAGTTTATGTATAATAAACGACCATTTCTACGACATCACACATTTATTTGACATTGTTTCCGCGGTATTGGGTCAACATCATGTATTGAGGTTATACACAAATTGTATTCATGCGATTCTTGCACTATGTATAGAAACATCGATATTTCTTTGTATATGACATAGATTCATCTATTATTATAATATCAGAACTGTGTCTAGTGTCATCACACATTTTCGATGATTTTCACATCTTTGTATGTATGACCTCACACCCACTACAGTTATACAATTACATATACATTCACCTCAGGCATGAATCGACATTAATGACATGACAGTATTATATATGACATCAATGCATGCACTATGACTATATTCACATATATTGATTTTAGAATACTATTGATGGCTTGACAATGTTTGTATGACTCACACATAATTTATGTATGAGCATTTATTTATTATACTATATTGTTCACATCACTATCTTTATGAATCAACACTTTGTAGTCATCAATTACATCCATTGCATTATGACATCACAATATATCTGAGGCCACACACAAGACCTAATACAAAGTTATATTTTTTGCATATCTCACACTACATTGACATACTCTCCCACAGTATTGTGTCATCAAACCTGTGTATCAATTATATCACACACTCTTCTGTATGACTTCACCACAGTTATCTAGGACAATCATATTCAGTTATGGCATGACGATCACTGAATTTTATGTGAATACAGAACACAAATGTATGACATCAACCAGTATATTGATGACATATTATCAACATATATATGATATCTATACTAGCTTTATGACTGAAACCTATACTACCTGACATACTCCACAATTCATATTGCCATTACGCATGTATAGTGTCGTCACACATCTGTATCGATGAATAACATACATGTATGGAAATCATACCTAACTTGGGCATATATGAATCATAACATTAGATGACATTCACAATTCAAGGTTTATGGCTAATAATGACTAGCATAATTAGGCCATGACCAAGCATCACTACATTATGACTATCAGATTCTTCTATATGGAATTCCTATGTATCCAGGTTTAGGACATTATGCTATACCTCTATGATATCAAAACCATTTAATTTGTAAGTCAGACGCACTGGGTTTGTGAATCCACTATCAAATTATATGACGTCAAACCGATTCTGCTGTTGAGCGATACAAACCGTATATCATGAATCACACATCGTGTCTGTATTTGTGCAATCACACAACTATGTATCAGTGATATAACAAAAATGTGTATTGTATTATGTCACAAATCACTATAGGCTTATGACAATTATGCACTACTATCAACGAATCAACAGGCTTTTGAACACACAATTATTGTATCATGCATCCAGTATCTATTAATCACAGCATTTAATTTGAGAAGCACTATCAAGAAAAGTGTGTATCACGAGAAATTATCGATGATATATGCCATTGTTTGTAATGATATCACAGCGCATATGCATGAAATATATGAATACACATGACATTCTCATTATTTGTACGAACGTACACGTCTATGACATCACCTCTGTATTATGTCATCCAAACAGGATATTGAATCGATCATGTAGCTGCGTCATTATTTCTTCGTTTAGCTGAAGTATACACACATGCATATGTTTGACCTCAAACCATATATATATGAGTCATATGAATTCTTGTGATATCAACAACTCTCTTATGATCGGAATACAAGATGTATTATGACATCCATCACTCAGCTATCTAATCATCTATAATCAATGTTTTGAATGTCAATACATATACTTGTTGATATCACGCCAATGAAACTGTGAAAGAACTTCTATGTTTTTGACAATCATATCAGTATATATGAATCTCATTGGATGTGAAAGCTATGCTGACAAACACAACGTTTTTTGATACATACTAACTTATATAGGGAAATCACACTACTTGAATGTTTATTAGAACTTATGTACGTGTGAAATACACAAAACTGCTGGTATAAAATGTTAGAACTTTTTATGAAATCCAAATCACTCTGATGTATCATACCATGTTATATTGTCATGGCAACACCCATATGTTTATGACCTTATAATCCATGTATATGATTTCATACATGTTTTATGGTCTAACACAGCTTATATTAGTCTTGAAAAATGTTATTACTTCTTTTTTTTTTTACTCCACCTGTTTGTCATCTAAACAACCCATTTGTCGACATACTAACCAATATGTAAGTGTTCCGAGGTGGATATGATATGCCATTATATGCATGCAATGAACATCATATCCACACTTTATGAAAGGCATCTTAGTATTTATAGAATTACATGCATCTATATCATGACCTAACAGTCACTAAATATGAAGATGAATGTTTCAGTACTGTGTGTGATATCCATTCACTTATTTATAAATGGTATCACTATTCCACAATATATGTGAATCACAAATGATCTGTCTATGGATTACAAACACTCTATGTTATGACATATCATTCATATGGCACTACCATCAGTGTTATAACAAACAACATTGTGTAAACTTCAAGCCACTATGTTAGAACATCTACAGCATTCGCTATCTGTGTAAACACACGCAATGTACAATTTTATTAACAGTGTATGTATGACATAACTATCACTATTTATGTATGACATCATATGGACTCAATTATATGACTCACATCCTCTTTTTGACTCCAACACTCGTTTTTTATGACATCTAAGTTCACTATACAAGACTTTATCATCATTTATCTGACGTCATTTCCAAGATCTATTATGAGTTATCACACCGAGTCTCACACATGATATCAAGTCATTATGTATCTATCCCAGCAGTCTAGGTGAATCTGGACCACATAATCATATGAATCATATCACAATATTCTGACAATAACAACATGTGTGTGGTTGATTTCAACTTTCAGGCCATATATTGATCATCATTTGCACTTCAGATGACATCATATATCACTCCATCACACAAACAACGATTCTATGCTGGCCCATCCATTCGGCATGACCAAACCCACTGTATAGACAACTGCCCACTGTATTTTTTAGCCATCTACGACTTCTCATGATATCACGTCCAATTTGGCCATGACATCACACTCTTATATGTATGGAATCTTTTTACCTACAAGACATACTTCAGTTTCAGATAACAACCAAACATTTCTACGAAATCTCAATCTATTTATTGAATTGTTTTACGGTATCTGGGTCATCACTCCAATATGTAATTGAGGTATCAACCAAATGTCATTTGAGATTTGCAACTATGTAAGAACAATCTCCTATTCGTTGTATATGACATCAGATTCACTATAGTATTAACTCTATCAGACACTGTGTTGTGTATCGACACCATATTTCGATGATTCACATCTTTTTTGTATGTATGACCTCACACCACTACACGTTATACATCATATACATTCACAGGATGCACCACATTAACTGAATGACAGATTATATGACCTCAATGCATGCACTAATGATATACAATCTCTACTATATTGACATTGAATCCTCCTATTGATGACCTTGACTCAAACTGTTTGTATGGACATCAACACCAATTTTATGTATGACATTTATTTATATATATTCGTCACATCATCTTATGAACATAAACAAATTGTAGTCATCGAATTACATCCATTGCATTCATGACTACAATATATTATGACACAACAGACAATTATAACGTTATAATCTGCACATCTACCTTACCTCTGACACTACTACCGTATTGTGTCACTCAAACCCCGTGTATAATTATATATCCCACATTCTATGTATGAACTACAACAGTCCTATCTAGGACCATCATATTAGTATGCATGAAGTCATATGAAAATCTTTATGATATCAGATACCTTAGATGTGATGAACATCAACACAGTATATTGCTGACATCATCTCGAATCATCATATGCTCATCACATCATGTTTATGAACACGAGACTATATGACATTCTACCACTATATTTGACATTCACAGACATGGATCTGTGTCGTCACACCTCTGTGTGATGACATCACTAGCAAGTATGGAATCATTCACCTTGGCATTAATATGATTCTACACACTTACATCGACATCACATTTACACTTTATCGCCATCAATGCTCAGCATTTAACGAATCAGCCTACATTCAATTGATATAGACTTTTTATATGGCGAATCACATATGTCACGGTTTAGGAATTCATCGCTTAACCTTGATATCAGCACCACCTTTATTTGTAACGTCACATGAATGGGTTTGTGAATCATCTATATATTTGAGTAATCAAACACTGTGTTGTGACGATCCAAACAGTATATTGACATCACTTATGTGTGCTTGTATTTTGGTTATCCACACCAGTATCACGTGTATAACAAATACGTGTATGTTTATGTAACAATATATAGGCATGGATTATGCATATCAACGACATCACACCCAGGCTTTATGACCCACAACATCTAGTTCATGAGCATCAGTAAATTATCTCTGTTATCTAAGATTATCTCTGAGAGCAATCTCAAGAATGTGTGTCATCACACCGAGATTATCGATGATATATGCCTATTGTTTGTATGATATCACAGCGCCATATGCGTGGGCTTGATATGAAACTATCATGACATACACATTCATTTGTACGAGTCAAACCGCTCTATGAACATACACCTTATATTATGTTATCACAAAGATATATTGACATCGCATCCATGTAGCTCCGTCGTTACTTACAGTGTCTATTGAATTATACACACATGCATATTATGTTTGACCTCAAACCCACCTATATATATGACGTCATAATGAATTCTATGTGATATCAACACATTTTATGACATACAAAGCCTGTATTCAATGACTCCATCATCTCTATTCAAAATCCTTATCCTAAACTGTTTATATGTATCACATACAATATATTTGTGATATACAGCTCTGCAATGTGACAAGACCTTTATGTTTTTGACATCACTATCAGTATATATGACATCTCACATTGTGTATGAATGAGACAACACTCAAACACGTTTCCGAATGCAACTACTATATCGGTGAAAAAATCCACATCACTTGACATGATTATATATTAGACCCTATGTACGTGTGTCTGAAAGCAACACATGCCAAGTGTTACATGATAGGACATTTATATTGAAACATAATCACTCTTGATGTATCTACTCATGTGTTATCTGTCATGGACCCTACTCTGTTTAATGAAATATCCATGTTCTATGATTTCATCAAACTCTGTGTCTATGACTAACACATGAATTATTTTGTCTTGAAACATGTTATTAACTTTTCCATCATAATGTTGTCATTAACGCCACTTTGTCGACATTATCCACACAATACTGTAAGAGTTCCGAGAGTGGCATAGTATGCCATCATATTCATGCACATGAATCTATTATCACAACTTTATGACAAGCATCTTATGTATTTATGAAAATCACATGACTTCTTCATGACTAAACAGCATATCATCGATATGAATGTCAAGACCACTGTGTGTGGTATGATATCATATTCATATTTCTGGTATATCTTAATCAATATATGTGACATCGCACATGACTCTGTCTATGATTCACAACTCTATGTGCTTATGAATATCCATTATATGGCCATTCAACTGCAGTGTTTTAACACCAACCATTGGTAATTCAAGCATATGTCTGACATCACACGATTGCTATCTGTGTAAAACACAGCAATGTACAATTTTATCTAACAGTGTATGTATGACATCAGCACACATTGTATGAATCATATGGATAATATGACCTGCTCATCCCATTTTATGATACACACTTCTTTTTTTATGACATCAAGTCACTATACAGACATTACATCATATATCTGACTCTCATTTCCGCAGTATATATTGTGTTAATCACCGACTTCTACAATGATATAAGCCACTTATGTTATCATATCGCAGCCGTATTCGTATGACATCTCTGTCATCTATTTTTATGACTCAAATCCCTATCACAATATATGACATACAAATGTGTGTGGTTGATACTCACTCGGCATATATATAAGACATCATTTGCATTCAGATGAATCATAACATCTATCCACAAACCAAGAATTTATGCTGCACATCCACTTCAGGCATGACATAACACCCACTGTATAGACATTGCCCCCATGTTTTTTTTGCCACCTCAATCTCTCCATGATATCACGTCACTTTGCTTGACATCACATCGGCATATGTATGGAACTTTTTACATACAAGACCATCATCCTCAGTTTATGATATCAAACCCGTTTAACAGACATCACTAACATTTATTTGAACATGTTTCCGGTTATCTGGGTCTCATCATCAATGTATTGAGGTTATCACCCCAACTGTATTTATGAGATCTCTTGCGCTATGTAAGAGACAATCATATCCGTTGTATATGACATCAGATTCATATATTATTAAATCACAGACACTGTGTCTGTGTCATCACCACTCTTTCGATGATATCAATCCCTTTGTATGTATGACTCAACCACTACACGTATACCATCATATACAATCCACAAGGCATCGCCTCCACATTAAATGGAAATCACAGATTATATATGACATCATTGCACTGAACTATGATATCTCTCCACTATATTGACATTGAATTCACTATTGTTGACTTGACAATGTTTGTATGACATCACTACATAAAATTTTACTGGTATGAATCTTATCTTAATATCCTATTGTAATAATCTTTATGAACATCCACACATTGTTAGTCATCACCTACCAATCCATGCATTCGTGACATTCAATCACATCTCTAATATATGACCGCACACAAGAAACTCAACTGTTCTATTGCCATTCACCACTACAATCAGAAATACCTTATGTATCTGTGTCATCCAAACCCGGTGTATCAATTATCTCTACCCACACTACACTCCTCTGTATGACTATTACACAGTTATGTAGGACATATATCAGTCTGATGACATGAGTACATGACATCTTTATGACATCAGAACTACATGTATGACATCAACCAGTATATTGATGAATCATATCAATATTATATGATCTCACATATGCCTTTCATGGATGCACCACACCACCGACTATACCTGACATCTCACCTTTTATCATTTGATCCCTGCCACTGGATCTGTGTCGTCAACTTGTATCGATGACATACCGCAAGTATGGAAATAAACGTTGGCATTCATTTGACACATACACACATCTACATGACAATACTTTAACCTTTATGGACATTCATATCAGATTTAAGACTTCAAGCCATAATTATGACATCAGATTGCTTATATGCGAGAATAATGTACGGTTTAGGAATCTACATCCCTCTTATACCTTGATATCACCCCTACTTTATTTGTAAGTCACAGCACTGGCGTTGTGAATCCTATCATTTAAATTTGACGTCAAAAAACTGTGTAGAGACGATACAAAAGTATATCTGAAATCACACCAATCGTGTCTGTATTTCTGCGTTACACCCGCCGTATCAGTGATATAACACAAAGTGTATGGGTATTATAGTCACAATAACTATAGGCATGGCAATTATGATATATACGCCACAAACCAGGCTTTATGAAGACCTAACACTTGTTCAGAATCAAAGTATCTGTTATCACAGCAATTATAACTGCGGACATCACAGAATGTGTTTCATCACGAGATTATTTCTGATGTATATGCCACACATGTTTGTATTTCATATCACAGCCGCTATGATGACATTCCACTATGAATTACATGACATCACATTCATTCTGTACGAGTCTCACGCTTCTCTGACATACCTCTGTATTCATGTCATACACACAGGTATATTGACATCAACATTTACTGTAGCTGCGTCATTACTTACAGTGTATCATGCTTATTACACACTGCAATATGTTTGATCAACCCCATATATTATGGACGTATCATGAATTCTATGTGATATCTACACAACATCTTTATGCCATACACACGGATTGTATTCATGACATCCTCCACTTATTCAAAGCATTTCCATAAAACTTTTTCTGTATCAATCAATATACTTGTGATATCACAGCCTGCAACTGTGACAAGACACCTCTCTGTTTTTGACATCATATCTTATACTGAATTCAATTGTGTATGAATGAAACCAACTCACGGTTTCGACATCTACAATATATATGGTGGTAGAAAGGACACGTCATAGAATGTTATGTATTAGACCTATGTACGTGTGAAATCACCACATGCATGTATAACATGTTAGACATTTATCATGACAACAAAATCCACTCTTGATGTCATTCAACATTGTTATTGTAATGGACCACTATGTTATGACTCCATATCACACTGTAATAGGATCTAGCATCATCAAACTGTGTCTATGACTACACAAGTTATATTTGTCTTTGGACAAACATGTGCTATTAACTTATCACTACATGGTTGTTTTTTGGTTTTGTTTCACATAAACCACTTTGTCGAGATTATAACACAAATATGGTAAGCAGTTACATGGGTGGCATCCTGGTATGCCATCATTATGCATGCAATGAAATAATATCAGCAACGTTATGACAAGCATCTTAGTATTTTGGACGATCACATTGCACTCTATTCATGACTACACGACACTAATACGATATGAATGTCAAGTCTCACTGTGTTGAGACTCTAATTACTTACTATACATCGTGTATTCCATAATTCCAATTAATGTGACATCACAATGACTCTGTCTATTGATTCACACTATTTCAAGTTATGAATAACAATTCATATGGCCTACCAGTAGTGTTATAACAACAACCATTGTGTAATTCCACAGCACTATGGCTGACATCCCCGATTGTACTAGTGTAAACCACGCAATGTACCAATTTTATCTAAAGTGTATGTATGACATCTACCCATATTATGTATGACATCATTATGGACTACATAATAGACATCAATCCACTCTTTTTAGACTCACCCTCTTTATTCTATGAATCAAGTCCATATACAGACATTACAGTCACTATATCTGGACTCATTCCCGTTTATATGTGTTTATACACGACCATCTACCAATGATAATCACAGCACTCTAATGTAACATATCGCAGCCAAGTATTCGAATGAACTTGTAGACTCTATTTATGGACTTCATCATCACAAATATCATGACATACACATGCTGTGTGGGTTGATTTCCACAATCGGCTATATATGACTCATTAGCACTTCAGATGACTTATCCTATAATCACCAACCAAAGCACAGAATTTATGCTGCCAAACCACTTAAGGCATGACATAACCACTTAGTATCGTACATTGCCCCTGTTTTTTTGCATCTTCAGAGCCTCCAATGATATAAGTACCTCTTGGCTATGACATCCAATCAGGCATATGTTATGGCAACTTTTCTCACATAGCAAGACATACTCCTCTCCTGTTATGATATCAAAACCAGTTTCTTAGAAATACACCCATTCTATTTGACACCGTTTTTCCAGGTATCTGGAGTCCTATCCACTTTCTTGAGGTTATACACAAAATTGTATTATGTAGATCTCTTTGCACTATGTTAAGACGACTAATAATTATTGTATATGACATCAGATTCACTATATTATTAACATCATCAGACACTGTGAGTTTGTGTCATCACCCTACTCTTTCGAGGTTGATAATCACATCATATGGATGTATGATCACACCCACTCAGTATACTATTTTATACTACCAAAGGCATAATCCAAATTTACTGACATGACGTTTCATATGTGACATCACATGCACGGACTTGCAATCTGGCTCATATATATTGACCTTGATCAATATTGATGATTTAAAACTGTTTGTGATGACAACTAACATTTTTGTATGAATCTTATGCTACTATACATAATGTACATTCAAATCTTTTATGAACTCACAATAGTAGTATCAATACATAACTTCCATTGCCTTTGATGAATCACACAACTATATATGACCCAAGATGACAACTCAACGTTATATCTGCATTCACCATACATTGACGTCTACCTCCGTATATGTTGTCATCAAACCGAGTGTATCAAGTCTATTCCATCAAACACTTCTGTACTTGAATAACAACAGTTAATCTAGGCATCATATTCAGTACTGCATGACGTACAATGCATTTTATTTGAGATAGCGACCGAAATAACAGTATGTCATCACACATGTATATTCGATTAACCTCATATCCAATAGTTATGATAGCACCTAACTGCTATCATTGACTACACACGATAATAACTGACATTCACACCATTACATTTGACATACAGCATCTGTTATATGTGTTGGTCACACACACAGTATCGATGACCCTCACGAAATGTATGGAAATCATAACCTTGGTCTACATATGAATATAACCATCTAGATGACATCAAATCCGGTTCTATAGAATTCACTGCTCAGATTTTTATGACATCACAGCCACTAGTTTATGACATAGATCTCTTATTATGCGACATTACCATGTACGGTTTCGCGACCATCCAATCTCTGTACTCTGAAATATCAACGACTTTATTTGTAAACGTTCACAGCACTGGGGACTGTGACTATCATATATATACTTGAGAATCAAAAACACTGTGAGTTGAAGACGATACAAGATTTGTATTATCTTGAATCACGACCTTCGTGTCTGTATTTGTGCAATCACCACCTCTATGGTAGGACTATCAAACGCAAACAGTGTATTAGTATTATGTATACAACCTATAGGCATGACTCATTATGCACTATATTTACGAATCCACCAGGCTTTATGGCACACAAATCTCTGTTACTGCACATCAAAGCTACTCTATCTCAATTCACAGCTTATATCTGAGAGTACATCCTCAGAATGTGCTGTCCATCACACCGCGAATTATGGGATTATTACTAGCCCCTTGTTTGTTATGATATCACGCTGCCATATGCATGATATATTTTGAATACTCTATGGACATCACAAGCATTCATTGTACGACGTCACAAAACTTCTATGACATCACATCTTCTGTATTCATGTCATCACACACAGGGATATCTTGACTACGATCACTGTAGCTCGTCATTAAATTACAATGTAATTGCTTTATACCCACCTGCGAATAGTATTGACCTCAACCACATATATATATGAGATCATCTGAAGTCTATGTGATCTTCACACAATCTTTATGACTCAAAGACTTGTATTCATGACATTCCTTCCACTTGTTCATAAATATCCTTAGCTAAATGTTTATGACCAATCTCAATACAATATACTTGTTGATTATACGATGGACCTGCTGGACAAGACACTTCTTATGGTTTTTGGACATATTATCCGTTATATATGACATCTACATATGTGTATGAATGGAAAACAACACGGTTTGCTGACATCACTCAATATAATCAGAGAAATAACCCTCTTGAATGATCTTATTGCGCCTATGTACGCTGTGAGTGACACAAGCTGGATGTATAACATGATAGAAATTGTATATTGACAACAAATCCATAGTGATGTTCTATCATACCATTGGTTTATTCTGTCAACGGCACCCACTATGTTTATGACTTCATGCATCCACTGTAAATATGATCTCATCCACACTTGTGCTCTGATGCTAAACAATCTATTTTTTGTCTTGAAACCTGGTTTATAATACAAACTTCACATGTTTGTCATCAAACCTATTTGTGAGATTATTCACAATACTTGTAAGACGTTACCAGGTGGGCATATGTATGCCATTCATAATTGCACTGCACATCGACATAATATCCACACGCTTTAGCAAGAGCCTCTTAGTATTTTTATGACATCACATGCATCTATTCATGACTAACACCACGATCTATCGATTGACATGTTCACCTTATGTGTATGATATCATTACTATTCAGGTCTCAATTAAAATATGTTGAATCACACAATGATTTTCTTGGATTCAACACTCTTATAGCTTAGGACATGATCACTTCTCATTTGGATATCACAGCAGTGAGTGTAATACAACACAAAACATTGGTGTGAATCTTCACAGCCATATGTTTGACAGTCAACGCATTGTAATCTGTGTAAACACACGCATAATGTACCGAATTTTATTCTAACCCAGTGTATGTATGACATCACAGCCACTACTATGTATGACATCATATGTACTACATTATGACAGATCTCATCCACTCTTTTTCGACTCACACCTCTTATTTATGACAATCAAGTCACTATACCAGACATCATCCACTATATCTGACTTCATTTCCAGGTGTATTTGTTTTCTCACACCCACTCTATCCATGATATCACACCTCTCTATGTATCATATCACAGCCAGTATACGGCTGAAATCCTATCCACATTATTTATGACATCAATCCACAATATATGACATACAACATGTGTGTGGTTGATACACACTCGGCATATATATGACAATCTTTTGCACTTCAGTAATGAACTTCATATCCCTTCTATCCACAAACCACAGATTTATGCTAGCCCACAATCCACATCAGGCATGAACATCACAACCACTGTATAGACATTGCCCCCACTGTTTTTTTGCCATCACAATCTCTCCACTGATATCAACGTCCACTCTTGGAATGACATCACACCTCGGTATGTATGGGCAACTTATTCACATACGAAGACATCACATCCTGTTTATGATATCCGAACATCACCATTTTATCTACGGTACATCACAAACCCATTCTATTTGACATTGTTTCCACGGTATTCTGGGTATCACATCCACTGTATTGAGGTAATCAACACCCAACTGTATTTATGAGATCTCTTGCGCTATGTAAGACGACATCATATCCGTTTGTATATGACATCAGATTCACTATATTTTATTAACATCACAGACTCTGTGTCTGTGTCATCACACCCACTCTTTCGATGATATCAACACTTATGTATGTATGACACTCACACCCACAACACGTATACATCATATACATTCCACAGGCATCGCATCCACATTATAATGACATCACAGATTATATATGACATCACATGCACTGCACTCATGATATCACTCCCACTATATCTGACATTGAATCCAACCACATTGATGACCTCTGACCAAAACTGTTTGTATGACCTCACACCCATTTTTATTGTATGAATCTATATGGCACTAATATATCCGTCACATCAACTTTTATGAACTCACCACAATTGTAGTCATCACAATTACAATCCATTGCATTCATGACATCACACACATATATGACCACACACACAAGACAACTCAAAAACGTTCTATATCTGCCATCTCACCCCACTACATTGACACTACCTCCACAGTTTATCTGTGTCTCAAACCCAGTGTATCAATTATACCATCACACTCATTCTGTATGACATCACACACAGTTCTATTAGGACATCATATTCAGTAAAGCATGAGGTCACTGAATCTTTATGATCATCAGACAGAAAACTAAATTTAATGAATCACAACCAGTATATTTGATGACATCATATCCAATATATATGATATCACTCATACTGCTGCTTCATGACCACAAGACTCTACCTGAGCATCTGAAACTCACTACATTTGACATCACAGCCACTGGATCTGTGTCGTCACACACTCTGCTAATCGATGACATTCAGCAAGTATGGAAATCATCACTTGGCATACATATGGCATCATACACACATCTACATGAATCACATTCTCCCACTTTATGACATCAATTCTCCGCAATTCTATTACAGATCACAGCCACTGCATATATATGCATCAAATTTGATGTGGACATATATGTACGGTTTTGGACATCTCATCCCCGTATACCTTGATATACAACACTTTATTTGTAACGTCACAGCCACTGGGTCTGTCGATCCTATCAATAAATTTGAGTCAAAAACCTGTGTTGAGAGATATATAAACAGTATATCTGAATCACACTTCCGTTCATCTGTATTTTGCGGTATCACACCCTCTGTCTATCAGTGATATAACACAAACCAGTGTATTGTTGATTATGTCACACATAATATAGGAGATGGGCACATTATGCACTATTACACGACATCACACAACAGGCATTATGTGACATCACAACGACGCTGTTCATTCACATCAACACTACTTGTCTCAATAACAGCCATTATATCTGAGAGAACCTCGAGAATGTGTGTCCATCACACCGAGTATATCGATGATCTATGACATTGTTTGTATGATATCACAGCTGCACAATATGTATGAACATCATCTTAATACACATGACATCACATTACATTCTGTACGACGTCACACCAGATCTATGACATCACATCCTCCTGTATTCATGTCTCACAACAAAGGGATATCTGTACATCCGCATCAACTGTGGTACGTATTACTTACAAATAGTATTGCTTTATACAGCACTGCAATATGTGTGATATCTAACCACTATATATATGACGTCGATATGAATATGTGGTCTATATTCCCAACATTCACACCATCTCTTATGACATCACAAGACTGTATTCAAATGACATCCATCCACTCTATATAAATCATTATCTTAAACTGTTTTATGTCATCACATACAATTTGCTTGTGGTCATCACAGCACTGCAATGTACAAGACAGGACTTCTCTGTTTTTGACAATATAAAGTATATTGACCATCTACATTGTGTTATGAATGACAACACAACACGGTATCCGAACATCAACATACTATATCGGTGAACTCACATCTTATTGAATGTTTATATTAGACCCTATGTTCCGTGTGAAATCAAACACCCACTGCATGTAAACACTGATAGACACTTTATATGACAACAAATCCACTCTTGATGTCATCATACCAATTTTTATCTGTCATGGCACCACTATGTTTTATGACATCGTATCCACTGTATATGTCTCATCACAACTGTGTTATGAACTACACAAGCTCTATATTTAGTCTTGAAACATGTTATACTTCCATCAATCCATGTTTGTATATCACACACATTTGTCGCCGATATACCCCCACGTGTAAGCGTCGATGGTGGATATGTCTGCATCCTATGCATGCTACTGTACAAAAATCTCACAACTCTATGACAAGCATCTTAGTAAATTGTTATGCAAATACACATGCATCTATTCATGACCCTAAAGCATCTATATGATATGAATGTTACGTTCATGTGGTGTGATATCACATTCTTATGATATGTAGTCATCAAACTAATATTGTGACATTACACATGACTCTGTCTATGACTTACAAATCTGTGCTTTTGAATATCACTTTCATATGGCATCAAACTCAGAGTTAATAAAAATAGCTCTTGTGTAACTTCACAGCGACTAATGGCTGACTTCTCACGATTCGTATCCGTGTTAAACACACGCATTTCCAATTATATCAAACCCCATTATGACATCACCCCATATTTGCTATCGGAATATTATACATCCCCAATTATACTCACCCCTTTTATTTATGATCAACCCTTAAGACATTCTTTTATAATATATCCCATTACAAAAATGTTTGTTCCCCCAAAATTTTAAAAAAACTTTTCATTGGCCCCATTTTTCCCCAAAACCTTTAAAATTTATTCCACCCTTTGCCAACCGGGGTTTTTTTCCCCCTTTTTTTCCTTGCTCTTTATGAATCATCCCCCTTTAAAACAAAAATTTTTTGGGTTTTTCCCCGGCTCAACCCATTATTTCCCCCTTTTTTCCATAACCTTAAAATTTTATTTTCTCCTATAGAAAATTTCCCCAAAAATACCTGAAAGGGGAAAACCCTTTTTTTAAAACAAAAATTTTTTTTTTTCCCCCCCCGGTTTTTAAAACCCCCCTTTTAAAAATTAAACCTTTTTTTAAACCCACCCCAATACCTTATTTTACGGGACCCCCTTTTTACCAAACGTTTTTACCCCCCCCCCTTTTTGGCCCCCCCTTTTTATTAATCCACCCAAATTAACCTCAAATTTTTTGGCACACACCCATTAAATTTTAATTTAAAAACTTTTCCCACACCGAACCCCCCTTTTTTGCAAAATTCCCCCAATCCCCCAAACTTTTTGGGCAAAAAAACCCCCAGAAAATTATTCCCAATTTTTAACATCACCCCTTTAACAAAAATTTGTTAAACCAAAACTAAAACTTTACCACCCCAAATGACAACACCAAAAAAATTTTATTTTTCCCCTAATTTTAATACCCAACTTTAACAAAACCTTATATAACCAAACCCTTTTATGAATCACCAAATCTTCAAACCCCTTTTAAACCCAAAATTTAAATAACACCCCCCCAAAATTTTGCTCCAACCTTTTTGAATTCCCCCAAAAAAAATTATAAAATTTGCTTTAAACCAACACACCTTCCCCACCTTTGATAAAAAGATTTTTAAACCCACCCCCTGAAAACCCCTTTTTTTGAATAAATTTGGTTAAATCCCCTAACCCCTTCAACCACTTAATAAACTTTTTGTTTAAAACCTAAAAAATTTTCAACCTTATGGGAAAAAAAAATTTTAAACTTTTAAACCCTTCTTAGGCCCCCCTTTTTAAAAAAAAAGGTTTTTAACCCACCAAATTTTGCCAAAAAACACTTTTAATACACCCATTTTGAACACACCCCTTTTGGTACACCCAATATGGTTTAACCCATTTGAAACCCACAATAGGGTTAAAAAGGATTTCCTGAAAATCACCTTTTTTAAAACCCACACCCCAACTCAAACTTTTTTTTCCAAAATCAGTTTAAGCACCCCCAAAAAAACCCCCCTTATGTAACCTGTATTTTTCCAACCCCTTTTTATCTATTTGTTTTTCTTGAACACCCATTTTTGACCCCCCAAATTTTAACTTATTCTGTTAAAAAAAATTTTATGCATCACAAAAAACCCTTTTATCCCCCCCCCAAACATAAAATTTTTTGTAACATTTTAATATTTTTTTTTTTATGAATTCCCCAAACCCTTTGTAAAAATTATATTTAATCCACTCTTTATTTAAAAAACCCCAAAAGAATCCCCCTTTTTTCCGTTTAACCCTAAAAAATTTTTTTTAAAATCTTAAAAACCTCAATATGAAAAAAAATTTTATAAATTAAACCTTTTTTTATCACCATTTAATTTTTTAAATTTTTTAAATTAACCACCCTGTAAAAAACCCACTTTTAAAACCCTTAAATGTATTTTTTTTACCCAAAAGCCCAAAAAATTTTTTAAATTATAAAATTTTTTTAATCACAATCATAAACAATATAAAATTTCCAACTTTAAAACAATTTTAAATTTTTCCCAAAACTTAAAATTAATCAAATTTTTGATGAAACATTACTTTTGAAACCCCATATTTGACATCAAAATATTGTTAACTTCCCAATATTTTTACATCCACTTTTGGGGGAAACCCACCCATTATAAAAAAAAAATTTTTTAACACCCCAATAAGCTTATTTTAACCCCTTAACCCATTTTTTCCCATTTTTTTACAAACCAAATTTTTGAACTTACCACTTTTCGCATAAAATTTTTTTTAAACCCCCTTACCTTTTATTCCCCTTTTAATCAACCCCCCTTTTTTAAAATTTTTTCCCCCCCCCCCCCCCCCCCCCCCCCCCGAAAATTTTCTTTTTTTCATTTTTTTATGAACATAAAAATTTTTCCAAAACATTTTTTTTACACCGTTTAGGGAAACCCATTGGGGAAAAAAACCCACTTCCCCCCACCCCAAATTTTTTTCCCCCCCTTTAAAAACCCAAAACCCAAAATAAACCCCATTTTGGGGGGTTTTTAACCCTAAAACTCCTTTTTTTGGGATAAAACACCATCAAAAAAATTTCCCCTTTCAATTTTCCCCAAACAAAAATTTTCCTTTTCCCCATTTTTTTCATTAATTTCCCCTTTTTTGGATAATTTTTTTTAATTTCCCCTTGCCTCAAATTTTGATTACCCCTTTTTTAATTTTTTTAAAAAACGTTTTTAACCAAATTTCATTAGGGAAATCCACCTTTTTTAAATAAAAATTTTTAAAAAATCCCCCCTTTGATTCCCAAAAATTTTAAAATTTTTTTAAATACCCTGCCCTGTTTTTTTCCCCCACTTTTAATTTGCCCAATTTTATATTTCCCCCCCAACTTTTTACCCCCAAATTAAAACCCATTTTATTAAATTTTAAACAAAATTTTAAAAACCCCCCCAAAAAGAATCCCAAAACTATTTTCCCCCCAAACCCCCCCCCCAAAAGCAAAAAAAACCCCTTTTATCTTTTTTTAAACCCCCCTTTCGAAATACCCTTTTTTGACCAAAGGGGGTTTCCAATTATCTAAATCAACCTTTATGCCACCCCAAAAGTTTTTAACTATTTTAAAAAATTTTTCCCCCACTTTTTGACACACCAAATTTTCTAACCCCCTTAAAAATTAAACCCCCCCCTTTTTAAACACCCCTTTCAACAAAAAAAACCCTTCAAATTTTTAAAAACCCCCTTTAAAACTTCCCCCTTTTTGCATCAAAAAAATTTTTAAAACCCCTTCATCAAACATTATCCTACCCAAACCCCTTTTCCCAAACCCTTCTTTAAACCCCCCTTTTTAACTTACCAGTTTTAATCCCCCCCTTTTTAGTTTTCCCCCTTTTTCCCTTTAAAAAAATTTATCCCCCCCCCCCCCCCAAAACCCCCTTTTTTCTTTCCCCCCAAATTTTCATTTTTAAACAAAAAAATTTTCCCAAATTTCCTTTTAATTTTTCCTCAACACTTTCCCCTTAAATAAAAAATTGTTAAAAAACAAATTTTAAACCCCCCCCCGGGGTTTTTTTCCCACAAAATTGTATAAAAAATTTTTAATCCCCATTTTTAGGAAACATCAAAAAAATTACAACCTAAAAAACCCCTGTTTTTCAACCCTTATCATAACCCCTTTTTAGACACCCCAAATTCCACACCCTTAAATTTTAAATTTTTTGAAAAACCCCATATTTTAAAACCAAAAAAATTAAAATCCATTTTTTGTTTTCCCCTTTTTAAAACACCCCCTTTTTTACCTCCCCCCAAAAATTTTATTAAATGTTTTCCACCAATTTCTTTGCCCCCAACCTTTTTGTCAAAACCCCTTTTTTTAATTTTTTATTTTATACACCAAATTTTATTTTCAAACGTTTACCCCACTTATTTTAAAAACCCTTTTTTTAAATTACTTTTTGGAAAAATTACCCCCTTTTTTTAAAAAATTTTAATAAAAACAAAAAATTTAATTAAATTTTAAATTAAAAAACCCTCTTTTAAATACAAAATATTTTGGGAATAAATTTCACAAATTTTTTTTTTTAAAACCAATTTTTTAAACCATATTTTAAAAATTTAAACTTTTTTTTTAAAAAACTTTAAAAAAATTTATTTGCTTTTTAAATCCTCAATACTTTTTCCCCCCTTTTTTAAAACCCAATTTTTAAAATTTCCCAAATATGCCTAAAACCCTTTTGAATAAACCCACGGGAAAAGCCCTTTAAAAGGGGTTTAATCATTTTTAAACCCCCAACCTTTTATACCCCATTTTTTTTTTAATAAAAACCCTTAAAAAACAAAAAAATTTTCCCCCTTGTTAATTCACAAAATAGGGGTTCCCCCAAAAAATTTTAAAACCCTGTGTAATACCCACTTTGTTGATTTTGGGTTTTTAGGGATCACACCTTTTTTTCCCCCAAACCCCCTTTTTATGACATTCACATACAATATACTTGTGACATCACAGCCACTGCAACTGTGACAAGACACCTTCTATGTTTTTGACATCATACTCAGTATATATGACATCTCACATTGTGTATGAATGACAACACAACCACGGTTATCCGACATCACACATACTATTATCGGTGAAATCACACTCACTTGAATGATTGTATTAGACCCTATGTACGTGTGAAATCACACACACTGCATGTATAACATGATAGACACTTTATATGACAACAAATCCACTCTTGATGTCATCATACCATTGCTTATCTGTCATGGCACCCACTATGTTTATGACATCATATCCACTGTATATGATCTCATCCACACTGTGTCTATGACTACACAAGCTCTATATTTGTCTTGAAACATGTTATTACTTCCATCACATCCACTGTTTGTCATCAAACCCACTTTGTCGACATTATCACACCAACTATGTAAGAGTTCCGAGGTGGCATATGTATGCCATCATATGCACTGCACATGACATAATATCCACACTTTATGACAAGCATCCTTAGTATTTATGACATCACATGCACTCTATTCATGACCTAACACGCACTATATACGATATGACATGTCACGTACTGTGTATGATATCACATTCACTATATATATGGTATCACATTCACAATATATGTGACATCACACAATGACTCTGTCTATGACTTCACACACTCTATGCTTATGACATATCCACTTCATATGGCATCACACTCAGTGTTATAACAACACAACCATTGTGTAACTTCACAGCCACTATGTCTGACATCACACGCATTGTATCTGTGTAAACACACGCAATGTACCAATTTTATCTAACCCAGTGTATGCATGACATCACACCCACTATATGTATGACATCATATGGACTACATATGACATCACATCCACTCTTTTTGACCTCACACCTCTTTATTTTATGACATCAAGTCCACTAATACCAGACATTACATCCACTATATCTGACCTCATTTCCAGGATATATGTGTTATCACACCGACTCTACCAATGATATCACAGCCACTCTATGTATCATATCGCAGCCAGTATTCGGCTGACATCCTGTCCACTCTATTTCATGACATCATATCCACAATATATGACATACAACACTGTGTGTGGTTGATTTCACACTCGGCATATATATGACATCATTTGCACTTCAGAGGACATCATATCCACTCTATCCCACCAAACCACAGAATTTATGCTGCCCACATCCACTTCAGGCATGACATCAAACCCACTGTACTAGACATTGCCCCCACTGTTTTTTTGCCATCTCAATCTCTCCACTGATATCACGTCCACTCTTGGCATGACATCACACTCGGCATATGTATGGCAAAACTTTTTCACCATACAAGACATCACATCCTCAGTTTATGATATCAAACCACCATTTCTACGGACATCACAACCATTCTATTTGACAATTGTTTCCACGGTATCTGGGTCCTCACATCCACTGTATTGAGGTTATCACACCAAATGTATTCATGAGATCTCTTGCACTATGTAAGACAACATCATATCCTTTGTATATGACATCAGATTCACTATATTATTAATATCACAGACACTGTGTCTGTGTCATCACACCCACTCTTTCGATGATATCACATCCTTTGTATGTATGACCCTCACACCCACTACACGTATACCATCATATACCATTCCACAAGGCATCGCATCCACATTAAATGACATGACAGATTATATATGACATCACATGCACTGCACTCATGATATCTCTCCCACTATATCTGACATTGAATCCACCTATTGATGACCTCTGACCAACTGTTTTGTATGACATCACACAACCCATTTTAGTGTATGACATCTT